>WSXT02148065.1:0-10338 GCA_011762715.2 Neuroterus valhalla
TATTTGTTATTACTTCGATCAAAAGTTGACACAAGCTTTTTGAATTATTTTGTTTTTTTTTCAAAATGGCGGACGTTCAAATAAAAAGTATCGTTTTTGTCATGGATTTTCACCACTATCTATTTATTTAATTACTTAACTAAACAAAATATCGCAAAAAGCTTGTAGCAACTTTTGGCGACATGTTTGCTGAAAAAAACAAAAAAAAGTTTTTCTCAATATCTGCAGTCCTTCTTGGTAAAACTGGTTACCCCACCTTAAAAAACACAAGTTTTGGGAAATCGAATTTAAAGATTGACGATGTTATAAAATGTTGATAAATCAACTCACCATTTACTCGGCGATACAAGGTCAATACAATTCTCCTTCCTTATACACACGTAGACATAAAAATGAACATCGATAATAGATCTTCAAAAAACTTATCGCAGCAGATTTTATCTAAAGTGACGAAAATGCGGAGGAATTCAGCGGAGTCACACAAATTGGCGGCGCGGGGGGTACTTCACTATCCGTAGCACGCAAACTATCACGAATTTGGCTAAATCCATTTAACAGCATTTTTCTCATATCTTTTAGATAAATACGTACAAAAAAAAATCGATTTTTTGACACGAAAAAAGTAGACGACCCCCATAAGAGGTTGGTTAGATGATTTCAAAAGAATATTTTTACATTTCCATCATAATAAGAAGGTATTGGTTTTTCGTTAAAATTGACTTTCGCGGAATTCATGAAATCTCCACGTTTTGAGACTTCCTGTTCCCGAAGAAGAAGTTTTTACGTTGGTGTCTCTCTGACAGTTGTCGTTGTTGTCGTCTGTATACTCGATAACTTTTGGAAGACTAATCGGATTGGATTGCACTTTGGCACACATTTTGAGAGACCAAAAAGACAGTTCAAGTTTGTTAACCAGATATTTTGGATGAGAAATGGAAGAGGGGAAGCATTTTGAACATTTTTTCGGACTTTCTTTTCCAAGACTCAAAAATTGTAAGTACAATTTCTTGTAGCACGTAAAAAGTGAAACAATTTATTCCAATCATTTTTTTCGATGAAAACAAAATTGTCAGAGTTATGGTATTTTCTAAAATATAAAAGAAAATGAGAATTTTTAGCTAAACAAAGCAAGATTGAAAAGAAAGTCAAAGAGCGAAAATGTTTCTTTTTGGGAGCCCCACAAGATCTTTAATACAACTTTTTAAATTTTCTAAAAAAATCGGCGAATCCCCATGTTGACCGCACAAAAAATAATGTAAAATAATCTGTGAACTCGATAACTTTCGAAAGAATGATCGTATTCGATCGTGCTTTGGCACCCATTTTGAGGGACTAAAAAGACGAGTCGGGTTCGTTAACCAGCTAATTCGGATGAAAAATCTAAGAGGGGAACATTTTGAAAATTTGTTTAGACTTTTTTTTCCAAGACTCAAAAATTTTAAGTACGCTTTCTTGTAGCAGGTGAAAAATGAAACAATTCATCCCCAAGATTTTTTTTGATAAAAACAAAATTATCAGAGTTGTATGCATTTTCAAAATTCGAAAATATGAACGAAAATGAGAATTTTTATCCGAACAACGCAAGATTTGAAGACAAATTTTGGAGGAAAAAAATGTTTCTTTTTGGAAGCCCTCCAGGATGATCTTTACAATTGTAAAAGAAAGCGTACTGGATCTGGCGATTATAAGAGGCGCAAGGGATCTAGAGAGCACACCATCAGGCCAATCGAGTCCAGAAGCAGGAGGCGTACTGAATCCGGTGAATATAAGAGACGCGAGGGATCTAGAGAGCCCACCAGCAGGCACGATGAGTTCATAAGCAGGAGGCGTACTGGATCTGGAAATTCGAAGAGGCGTGGAGAATCCAGAGAGCTGACCAGAAAGCAAAACGTATCCAGAAGTAGGAGGCATTCTGGATCAGCGATTTGAAAAGGTGCGAAGAATCTGGAGGGCACACAAGCGAGCGGAGCAAGTCCAAAAGCAGAAGGCATACTGGATCTGGCGAGCTCACTACACAGGGTGACGTGACCAGAAGCAGGAGGCATATTGGATCTGGCGAGATCCATACCAAGGGCGATGAGTTCAAAAACAGTACACATGATCTAAAGGAACTTGATAAGAAAAAGAGGCATTTGACACATGGAGTGACATCCCTGAAGACTGACGAGTCAGATCATAGACTCCCCGATGATTATAATGGAGGTATTTTTGATTTGAAATGTGTTAGCACTTATCCTCTATGTAGGGAAAAAGTGGAAGAAATTTTAAACAACCATGTGTCCGCTAAGCCGGAAATTTTTTGTAAGCGATAAATTCTATGACTTCACAGTTACTCCTAAAAATGATAATTTCGTATTTTTTATCAAGCTCCTATGAATCGTGACCCTAGAATTATAGGGTTCTACCTTGAATTCCAGAAGTGTCTCGATTTTCATTTGTTTCCTATTATGTAACGTTCATGAACCACGTCACTCATTAAGTGCCTACGAAAGAGGTGATGAAAAGTTACCTAAAGGCTACGTTGGAGGAGGGGGATATAGAGTGCAGGCCACATAGCCCTTATACACTTTATACAGATGATGCAAATAGCTATTTTACACAGTGCTAAATGAATAAAATATTTATTTGATATGCATAATGATTGCAGACATTATAGTTAACATGATACATCAAATTTTCAAATTATTTATTTGTAATAAATTATTTATTGATAATCATAATGCAAATCTAAATGTACCCGAAAAAACCACGTACCAGCGTGGAGAGGGGGGGGGGGGCTAATTTCGGATAAAAGCTACTGTGGACTTCATAAACCTAGGGGGGTATAAAATACAGTCAAAATGGGCCCAGTGGGCACACATGTCCTAAGGTTGTCCTCTAGACGTCTTTTGGCGGATGTCTTGAGGATGTCCTCAGGCTCTTTCAAAGACATGAAAAGAGCCAAAGGATGTCCTAAAGACGTCAAGTTTCAAGACATAGAGGTAAGTCCTGAAGACTTCTTCAGGACGTCCTGTTGTCCACTGGGGGCCACGTGGTTTATGAACGTTTCCTTACTTCACGTACAGAAGAAGTGGAAATCAAGTCTCACTCAAAATAAGAGATAAATCTTATAGTTCTAGGTTCACCAAATATTGGCCTGTAATAGTTTGTGGGAAATCCAATAACACAGAATTTTCTCGCAAAATTAGACACTTTGGTATTTTTGAATATAATGCCGTTCAGGTTGGACCATGACTGCTTCTAGTTCAAGGGTGAATGGAGACTATGTCCCAAACTGGACTTGAGGAGGAATAACAATGTTTTTATATAATTTTATATTAAAATATAAGCAAGAAACATTACAGTTCATAGAAAAATTATTTTAAAAAGGCGATTATGTCAACAAGGAGACACGGTTTATTTCTGGAATTTTTAACACTTAACAAATCAGTTTTTACGTTGTCATAATTTTACTCAAATTTTTCCTTCTATGTTTAGATTTCCACCTGTTTGCAAATCTTATTCTTTTGTGGCGAGTCTAAATATTCTTACAAAAATTTGACAAGAACGTGCAGAAGTCTTTATTTTCTATTAAAAATTCAAGCATTTTGGTGAAGAATCTGTTCTTTCTTATGTGGAATTCAAGTAGTTCACCTAAAATTCAGATATTTTTTGGGTGGAAATTGAAGAGTAATTTTTTTGGTTTTGGGGGTTCATATTACATTCTCGTCATAATGAGGAGGTATTGGTTTTATGTGAAAATTGACTTTCGCGGAATTTATGAAATCTCCACAATTTGAGACCTCTTGATTCCGAAAAAGTAGTTTTTACATTGGTCTGTTGTTGTCGTTGTCGTTGTCGTTGTCGTCGTCGTCGTTGTCGTCGTCTGTATACTCGATAACTTTAGAAAGAATGATCACATTGGAGTGTGCTTTGACGCCTTTGGCACACTTTTTTATAACCGGAAAAGAAAGGACGAGTTCGTTAACCAGCTATTTTGGATGACAAATCAAAGAGGGGGAGCATTTTGAACATTTTTTTGGACTTTTTTCCAAGGCTTAGAAACCATAAGTACGGTTTCTCGTAGTAGGTAAAAAATGAAACAATTTACCCTCATGACTTTTTTTGATAAAAACAAAATTGTCAGAGTTATGGTATTTTCAGAATTCAAAAATATAAAAGAAAATGACAAATAGCGCAAGATCGAATAGAAAAAATAGAGAGAAAAAATATTTCTTCTTGGGAGCCCTACAAGACGGTGAATACAACTTTTTCGAGTTTTCTCGAAAATTTAAATTTCGGTTGCACAAAGAATAATGAAAATATAAAAATTTATTTTTTGGTCAAACTATGTAAGTTACGGGAAAATATATGAAAAAAAAGCAAAAAAAAAAAGATCAAAAAAAGATCTACAAATTTGGTCAAGCTAACTTTTTTGATAGGACAAGTAGTTTTTGCTTTATTTATAAGTAACAATAAAATGAATTCATTCCAATCCGGAAAAATAACTATATAAATAAAATAATACAATTGTTGAAAAATTGACTAGAAGCTATCACAGAAGATTGATAGAGAAAAGTTATTCATCCGAAAAATATCTGTAGATTTTTTATAATTTTTCCCATTGGACGCGTAGTATTTCTTTCGATCGTAAAAAATAAAATTAAAAATTAAAAAATTTGCTTTCTAGAAAAACTACACAACATGTGAAAAAAATTAGGCAACAAAACTTCTCTACCGCTCTGGACAAACTTGGATCGAGTGCGCAGCATGAGACACGCGATGAGAATGTATTCGTTAAAGCCGGAGAAGCTTTAGTAAAAGAGAATTCATGCTCATCAAATTGAAGTAGTCGACATTCCGCTTTTGAGTTTCACAAGGTCTATATACAACTGTAGGGAGGTACAAAGGCTGAGCGCGTAGCGCGAGGTAAATCCATAACCGAGCGCGGAGCACGAGTTGATATTACCATCAAGCGCGAAGCGCGCGACGAGAATGTGCCCGCACGGCGGTCAGATTTTTTTACATTCTCATCATAATGAGAAGGTATTGGTTTTATGTGGAAATTGACTTTCGCGGAATTAATGAAATCTCCACGTTTTGAGACCTCCTGATTCCGAAAAAGTAATTTTTCCGTTGGTGTCTGTCTTTTGTCGCTGTCGTCGTTGCTGTCGTTGTCGTCGTTGGTGTCTGTATACTCCATAACTTTTGAAAGACTAATCGGATTGGACTGCCCTTTGGCACACATTTTGAAGGACCAAAAAGAAAGGTCAAGTCCGTTAACCAGCAATTTTGGATAAAAAATGAGAGAGGGGGAGCATTTCGAACATTTTTTTTTACTTTTTTTCCAAGAAACAAAAATTGTAAGTACGGTTTCTCCTAGTAGGTAAAAAATGAAACAATTTATCCTCATAATAAATTTGATGAAAACGAAATTTTCAGAGTTGTGGCATTTTCAAAATTCAAAAATATAAACGAAAATCAGAATTTTTAGCCAAATGAAGCAAGATTGAAAAGAAAGTCAGAGAGGAAAAACGATTCTATCGGATCGTGTCTTGGCACCCATTTTGAAGGACGAAAAATACAAATTGAGTTCGGTAACCATCTGTTTTGGATCAAAAGACTCAAAAATTGTAAGTACGGCTTCTTGTAGTAGGTAAAAAGTAAAACAATTTATACTTATGTTTTTTTCCATAAGAACAAAATTGTCAGAGTTGTTGTTTTTTAAAAATTCGAAAATATAAACGAAAATGAGAATTTTTAGCCAACCCACGCAAGATATGAAAAAAAGTTTGGAGAAAAAAAATGTTCCTTTTTGGGAGCCCTCCAGGATGATCTTTACAACATTTCGAGTTTATCGAAAAAAAGAAAATTCAAATTTTGGTCACACAAAAAATAATGGAAAATAGAAAAACTACACAACATTTGAAAAAAATTATGCAAAAAAACTTCTCTACCGCTTTGGACAAACTTTGATCGAGTGCGCAGCACCAGACACGCGATGAGAATATATTCGTTAAAGCCGGAGAAGCTCTAACAAAAGAGAATTCACACTCATCAAATTAAAGTAGTCGACATTTCGCTTTTGAGTTTCATAAGCTCTATATAAAATTGTAGGGAGGTACAAAGGCCGAGCGCGAGGTGAGATTACCATCAAGCGCGAAGCGCGAGATCCGAAAGTCGCGCGTTCCAGACACGCTCAAACTTGCGAGCGAAGCGCGCGATGAGAATGTGCTCATTCTTTAAATGGAATCCATTAACCAAGCATGCAGCAGACATAAAGAAGTTTCTTAATTCTTAAAAATTTGCTAAATTTAATAAATAATTATCAACGAAAACCGAACATCAGAGTGGCAATATGATAAATCGTCATCGTAAGAGCGATCAGGAAAACAGATAGTCCCATGAACAAACACAAAACTCAGTCTTCCAATTCTTTGATGTGTTCACAGTTATAATTTTCTGTACTTTTCAAATTTCCTCCCTATGTATTTTTACTATCCGGAACACCTTAAGCTTTTGATAAATATATTTCGTTATTCCGTCAGATTTGAAGATTGTTTTTTTTTTGTGGAACAGGGTCCATTGAACATAAATTATCGCCTTAAAACGCTTTAAATGAAAAGCTGTGGAAAAATGAAGGGACAGTTTAGGACCTATAAAAATATAAAAAATTGACCAACACAAAAATAATCCGGATCTGATTGAATGAAAGTCTGATTTTTCATGAATACATTTCCTACTCTTTTCTTGTAACAGATCTGCTTGACCAGTTTCCTGCATTCGTGGAAGGGGAAAATTTGCAAAAAGAAAGCAATATTGAAACATTGCTAATTCACACCAGGTCCTCGGCACCATTGAGCTCCAGTTTTACACCTGAACCCAGAAGTTATGGTAAAAATTTGATTTGCATGCGTGTTATAATAGATATTGAGATTGGAATTGAGATTTCGTATAAGAGTGCTTATGTAATATAATACCGAGAAAATCTCTTCTTTTACAGAAGATCATGAAATTGGTAACAATTCAACACAAAAGTGTTCGTTTGGGTGTGTATGTAGTAAGTATACAAGTGGATTGACTTCCTTTGAGACAAAAAATGGATTAGAACTTGCAATTGCATTATTATGTTTCAAGTATTTTGAAAATAAAAAATGTAAATGTATGTACATATTCTTTGTTGTTTAGATGGTTGTCCCACGATTCGCGAGCTTAGGGACACGGCAATTATAATTTATAATAAAATTAATCATTTAATCAACATGAATTTCGGGAAATAGACATTCGCACAACGTCTAGTCAGTCTCGTGAAAGCAATGAGACATTGCCCAAAGAACCTCCCAGAACAGCCCAGGAATTAAGTGAATTCGACGAATATATCAACAGGAGCCATCTTGCATTAGACAAGTTTGTGAGTATGGATTCCTCCATGTATTCCTTACAGGGTGGCTGGTGAAAACGCTGATAGTTAAATGATTTATTGTATAATTTGTTCATTGCTTGAATTTCCGAATCCTCATAAATTCACAATTCTAATGTTTCTCCAATCTTTGTTTAGAATATGAGACTTTGGAAGATCCTAAGTTAGAAAAATTATGATGATTTGGATTCCAAAATGATAATTTTTTATGCAAAACGCTTACACTACATAAGATTGTTCTAATACTATGAATCTCATTCAAAGTGTAATGGTTTTGGATGAAAATGACCATTTCTGCTGAGAACCACTCACGAAGTCCAAAATTGTGCAAACTTATGGATTACGTTATTTTATGGAACTGTTTTTGTTCGAAAATTCTTGAAATCTTTGTAGACTAATAAATTACGACAAGAATTCGAGCTTGAAATAATATAACAGAAAATTATTTAGAATTGTAAAAATATCTTGAAAGCCTCAAAAATACACATTCACTGTTTGAAACGCTAAAATAACCTGGTACCACAAGAGTTCTATGTAAAATTAAATGTATAATATTTCCAATATTGCACGAGATCTTTCAAGAGTTTCTAATCAAGCGCACAAGAGTATTGGGAAACACTAATCTTTCTCAATTCAAATGAGGAATTTTATAATTTTCATACTGGAGGGGATTATTTGTAAAGATGATATTCCAGAATCCAAATTTGAGATGCGTAAGACGCATTGCCGTACCACTTTCTTAGATTAAAGATTGACGTATTTGAATTTTTCGAATGCAGGAGAGATACTCCTTAGTTGTCCTTATTTTCTATTTGAACTGATTAGGATAAAACGTTTTATAGTTCTATTCATTGGGGAGTTATAGGAGTACATATCCGGTTTACTTCCAGAGACGAAAAGTAAAACAGATTGGAAGGAAGGATGTGGGGGATGCCTGTAGGAGAATCATGACCCTAATAATGACAAATACATTAGCAAGGGAATACTCCTGGAAAGGATAGAGGAAGAATCGTTGCTTCAAGAAGACATTCATAGCAGACAATATCATAGGTGCGTTATAAAACATAAATTTGCTGATATGTTTTGCTATACTGTTGTAATTATTATTTCATTATAATAATGTAATTTTTGAGGATTAGAATGAGCTGATTCACACTTTGTTTTTTCCAGAAAAGATACTACTACGACAAGATTATCGTAATTGCACAGAGCACACAATTAAAGCAGGAATAGCTCTTTGGCTCAGGAAGACAGGAGATCGAATTAGGTCCGATATTTTGGAGTCACATAATGCGGAGTGCACTCTCTAGCATTCAATAAGGCCTAATTTGAGATTAAATGTCAATTTTACGAATTAATATTGCGAAAAAACATTAAAAAATGATGCTTTTGTGAAATTCGGATAACTCTGAAAATAATTATTAATTTAAAAAGTTTCACCTCATTTCAGAGGTCTCCGTAGTATTTCGCCGAATACGAATTTTAAGAAGAAAATTTTTGTGATTACTACTAAATTTTTTGAGGAACAGTATAAATAATATTTTAACAACATTTCATATATATTCCATGATATAACTCTCAAATAGGCTGGAAAAATTGGAAAATGTTACTTATTCATGAATTTACTCCATTCTTCTATAAACGTAATAGTTTATTGCTTTTGCAATGTCTTTTATAAAATTAACATTGCTCTACTAAATATGGTTAAGTAGACGCAGAATTTCAATTCCTTCCATTGGAAAAATCAGAGTGAAAAAAACAGCTCAGAAAACGAGCGTGTAGATAATTTCCGCCGGTAATTTAGGTGTCACGGAGTATAAAAAATAATGAACTAACTCAAATGAGCTATTCATGTGAGTAATATCTTCTGTAAAGTGTATACGATATGTTCAATAAGATATGGTTATGAGATGGTTCAATTTTATTATAGGATACGTTTAAAAAATATATATATGTATATTTGTGTAAACAAAATTTTTGATATATTGTTTCTACTCTATAGAGAATATTCTGGGGAAATATGTTCAACATAGAATTCCTGGTTGTAAATTTCCGTATGTATCGTACGTTATGGGGGTCAGGTTTACTGGTTATACTTTCTATGTCATCTTTCTATTTAGGCTACTTCTCATGCATAATGTGATTCGGTTTATGTTTGATCATCATTATATGCATTTTTTATATAGATACACACTTCCGACTGTAATCCGTAGTTTGAGAAATAAATGAGTACTGTATTATCAATAAATCCAACAACTTCTGAAGCATTCTTATTCCTGTTGCTGTATCATTATTATTTCTTCCCATCGTTATGTGGGTTTTACAAACTCTGAAGTGGCATATTCGAAAACTCTGTGTATGCATTTTTTTTACATCAGGTTTGATGGATACGAAAATTAGGCAACTATATCTTACACACTCTACGGAACTTCGGTGAAATTTGGAATTATCCCAGTGGGCACCAGGACGTCCTCAAGACGTCTTCTGGTCGTCCTGGTGCCCATTGGGTTAGTATCATATTTCGGGAGTTTTTTTATGTTAATGCGAAGAATTCTGCAAGCAAGGATTTCAGACTGCACGTTGGAAAGAAGCCTTAGACCATCTATCTTCAATCGTTCTTCCGGAGATTCAAAACAATCAAAGCCTTCCAGTTTTCGCCGTAAAAAAATATGTATGTCTTGTATGAATTTGTTCGAGACGTCTTTAAGATCTCCTTGAGGACATCTTTGGAAAGACTTAAGGGCAGACATAGAACGTGACTCACTCACTCACTCACTCACTCACTCACTCACTCACTCACTCACTCACTGGAGGACGACCACACAGAAATAGGCACCCCCGTGAAATTAGCAGAACAACCAGAAAAATTCCAACTTTTTTTTATTGGAATCGTTTGGTGGTCGTTTGGTGGTGATTGGTAGTCAAGTTCGAACGTTTGG
>WSXT02148076.1:0-10338 GCA_011762715.2 Neuroterus valhalla
CGTTGAAAATTCAAGATGTGAAATTTCAGACGATTCTAATACTTTCTCAATCATAAATGATGAGAATGTAAAAAGAGTATCATGTTGGATCCTCTTTCCTATGGATACGAAACTCAACACGATTTACTAGTTCCAAAGAAAAGGCACATACTATTGCCACCAATTGAGGAATTTTTACCCAGTTGTCATTGCGTTGCTTGCATATCAGATAAATCGTGCATTTGTGTTAGGGCTGGAATAAACTGCTGCTCGTTTTGTTTTCGGCAAATTTGGAAAAATTTAGAAATGAGCATAATATAAGTAGTGCGGAGGACAATGGCATGTGCACAGAGACATTTATCAATTCTATAACAGATAAAAAGTTTGAATGTACATGAAACATTCAATGCATATTATTAACTGTTGCTCAAGAAGTCTACCATTTGTCATCTTTAGGACGTTATTGTGGATGTTATTGGATCAAAAAAATTATTTTGAGGAACATCTTCAAAATCATTGTAGCTCCAAACAATGACCTATTTCAATTTATTGTTTATTCAATTGTATACCTACGTGATTTATTGATGAAAAAAGAGATGGGTAAATTCAACAATAACTCATACCAGAATGATCGTGGTGGATATCATTCGTGAAGCCGAAATCTTTTGCGAATAGTGGTTACGGCGCTCAAAGATTGAGTATAAAAGCGGTGGATTTACGGTGACGAAAATCGCCAGGGTTTGAACAATTATACCGCTCCTCCAGATTGCCCATCAGAATTTCGCTCTCTGAATTCACGAATCTCCCTGCCAAATTTCTATCGCTATCTCAGCTTGTCCCGCCAAAATACGTCAGAATTCGAATCAGCGTCGGTTATCACCGTTGGCGTCGAGAGATCCCGGTCAGATGGAAGAACAATGCTTACTATAAATTAACGCCACACTAAAACGGATTGTGGTACGTACAAATTAAAAAAAATCCTCGAAGTTAAACAAATATCAAGATTACTTCCTTCGCACAAACAATTTCACAATACCTGTTGGTATCCTCGTCGAGTAACTTGAGCGTGGCGCCGAATTTAGCCTTCAAGGATTGAAAATGACCGAGGTCCTGCTCGCGCTTACTTTTATAAACTCGCTATAGAAACTCGCTTGCCCTATGACCCGTGTTCCCTCGAAAATCGAGATCGCTGATAGGCGCATGATCGAAATCTACTAAGTATCCACTTGCCGCGCGAAACTGTGAATAAATTATGCAATTTGATCAAATCCTTGAACTCGCATTTCTCCAATAGCGCAAATATTTGAAGTACGAAAATCTCGCCTCACTATCAAAAAATTCGGTCAAGAATAATGATGACATCGAAGCAATCCGTTGAGTTTTCCAGTTTTGACATCTTCACTCAAGACTTCGAACGATTCGACAAATCGTCATCGTTTTTTCAGCAAAATTGTTCCCAACGCCGCGGATTTCCTGAGTGATTGGCACTTTTTTCTCACTATTCATAATACATTCTTAACAGTTCAGACAATGCATGGATCCTTTTTGTCTTTTTACAGAATCATCATCAGGCAAGCCGTCCGAAACAAGAGACTTCCTGGCAAATTTTGGGATGACAAACGAACATTCAAATCCTCATGGTAAACCTACTAATAAGAAAATTATATTCCCAGGAATCATTATGGGATTGATAAAGTGTGCGACTCGTATCCTAATATTAAAAAATACGTCACAGACAAAATTAATTCAGTTTCTCATTGAGTTATGAGCAAAATTTTTCAACGAAGAGAATGAATGATAAATATGAACTTATGAAAAAATGCTAAAGGAAAAGTTGTCTGCGTGCAATCGAGAGATTAGTGTACATTTATAGTTTCATCTATTCTGGAAAAATGAGTTGAAAAAGTAATTTTTAAGTCTGGAATCGCGGTACACAGATTGTCCGATTTCAGCGGGTATCCATCTGATTGAAGATATTGGGTATAATCAGATAGTATGGAATGATATTAGATTAGATAGGATCAAGCAAGATGAGACAGGGTTTATTAGGATGGGATGAGACAGGGTAGGACATAAGAGTCTGAAATAAGACAGCATAATTAACTGAAGAAGATTATATACGATTATGGTACACAATGTACTGTCCTTCTCTTTTTTCTTTGAAATACAGTGTGTCTTATTATTGAGGAATTTTACAAGTTAATTCCGTAAACAGTCAAAGTTTAGCAGTTTCAATTTGATAAAAATAGGTTGTTTCGGGTTTCGATCGTGTTCAAAACTACAATTTTTGACGACGTTCCGCGAATGTTGCAGCTCGCATCTTCAATACTAGCCTAAAACTGAGGTTTCAGATAATGATGTTATTATTTATCCTCTCAACGATGCCTGTGATTGGCCAAAGACCCAACTGTGGGGATCAGTGGAACCTGATTGGCCAATCAATTCTTTTTTTAAAAACTGGGAGGACGGAAAGCCCAATCGGAGTGGTATTGTATCCATTGTCCCTATTCAGGTTGTAAAGGTGTATTAAGACTGCCATTGCTTCTCTATGTCTTCTTGGAAAAATGTTGTTTGTTTTTGCGATGATGGCTGCTTTGTCAAATGAAATTGTATGTCCTGTTCCGATGTGATGCTCAGCTAGTTCTGATTGCGTGAAATGTTTCAGCCTGACTTTACTCTCATGTTCCTTTATACGTTGGCTTACCGCTTTCTTGGTTTCTCCAATATAGACTTTGCCACAAGAGCCAGGGATTTTATATACTCCTGGATCACTGAATGGTTCCTGTTTGTCCCTTAGGTTGTTTAGGAGTTGTCCTATTTTTGCATGTGGTTTAAATATGATTTGGATGTCGTGTTTCTTGAGAATTCTTCCTATTTGTTCTGTGATACCTGCGATGTGGGGCAGGATTTTGGTAGTTTTTTTCTCTCTTTCTTGTGTATTTTCTAATTGCTCTGTCAATTTGTTTCTTCGTGTTAACATTTTGTATCAGGGAGTTGACTATTCTCTGCTTCTGGGATGAATGGTGGGTGGAGGAGGCGTGGAGGTATCTCCTTGTATGAGTAGATTCCCTGTAAAATTCATGTTCTAATGTGTTATCAGATCTTTCGTAGAAAGAACGTCCAAAAAAGACAATTTTCCATTATGTTTAATTTCCACGCTAAACTGGATATTAGGATGTAATCGGTTAATGAAATCGGAAAATTTGTGTAGTTCATTCAATCTATGTCTCCATATTAAAAAAATACCGTCAACGCAACGGCATCAGGACTCTGGTGTGAGCTTAGATTGCCTAAATATTCTAGTTTTCGGATGTTCCATAAAGATGTTAGCTATAACAGGTGAAACTGGAGATCCCATTGCTGCTCCTGAGATTTGTTCGTAGAATTGGTTATAAAAGGAGAAGTAAGTATCGTTGAGACAGTGTTGTATCAAAGGTATGAGATCAGAGTGAAAGTTTGCGAAAGATTTGATGTTATCGATCGTTTCCGGGATTGGTGATTTCGTGAAGAGATTTACTACGTCGAAATTCACGAGGATGTCCTGAGGTTGAATTTGAACCCGTTGTATCTTTTTGATGAAGTCAGAAGAATTTTGAACGTGAGTGATAGAATTTCCTGTGAAAGGATTCAACTGCGTGTTGCGTTGTCCACTAACGGCAGGTCTTCTTGCTCAGGTCGTTGCCGATCTTCTCCTTTTCCTGAGCAACTTCTTCTTCGTTACCGATCCAGGTCTCCTGCTGCAGGGCCTCCTTCTGCAAGATCTCCTTCTTTTCTAATACTTGGATATACAGTTGATCAAATCGATCACATTCGAATTATTCCCTTCTCTAATCAGCGCCGAGTGTTCACACTTCGAAGATACGTTTTTTCTTCCCAGTCACCTTTTCGAAGAAGAATAGGACATAACAAATATAGGCCTTTTCCAACGAAAGAATATATTGTTTTAACAACATCTAACAGTGAAATTTTTGCAATTTTGGAGAACGATGATATTTTCAGTGGAATCTACAATAAATGTAAGCACCGGGTGAAAGTAAACATGGTCAACGGAATGCACACAGTAATGCTTCAACAAGGATCCGCTGAAAGCCCAATGGGCTCTAACCGTTTGATTTACCGGAATTATAAAGTGGAGCTTGAATGAACCATGTGAACTTAAATCTCCCACACAATTGATTCACCCTCTTCTGTAATAAATGTGGTTATTTTTCGTCAAGAGTATATTTTTTTGATGATATCGTTACTCGATTTGTCGATGGACCGACTAGAGGTAATTTTATCATTTTGATAGATATTTATGAACGAACTGTCTGGGCACTTCGGTACATTTATTACATGCCAATTAATCAATATTGAGATATTTTGTTATCCAATACGAGTTCTTCGAAGAATCCATATTTTTCATCCTGGAAAATTGACGTTTTTTTAATACTGTACTCATCCACATTCCGAAATTACTTCATGAAAACTATTAATGTGACTGACACCTTGATGATAATGTCCAAAAGTGTACTGTTCAAAATTCTTATTGAAGGCTCTGCATTAAACTTCATATTGCGATTCAGAACAATATTTTTACTAATTTTCCTTCAGAAGACTTCTTCTGTTGAAATGAGTATTACGGAACAATTCACAAAGAATTGAAAATACTTCACATAGAACTAATGGAACTTTCTTTGAGCTCAGCGTAAATTAAGGAGCATCATTGTTTAGGAGCATTGTTAGAATCGTGATGCCTGTATCTCTGGAAAAGAAGTTTATCTGAGTACCTTAAGGCTTTTGGTGGTTGAACTTAGTCATAGCTGCAGTTTCCCTTCATCACCAAATTAGTAATAGAGTATGCAAAAGAATAAGAAGGAGAAGAAAAGAAAACGGTAATCCTTAGGAGACATATTTAGGCTGAAAAGAATTTGTATTGACCTTGTTCACCTAATCCCTATACTTTTCAGGTGAGTCAATTCATTGGAGTTCGTGAAAATGCAAGTCTAAATTCCACGATCCGAACTCTGAAGTCTTGTGTGTACAGCTTCTAGCACCGACAGTCAGATCTCCACGGTTTGAATTGAAATGTTCATTCCGCAAGTGAAGAACCGTCTTCAGAAGTTGCGAACCAGATTTTAATGTAGTGACCTATCCAAATGGCGTTTGCTGAGGTGACATGAAGACTGCAGTTCACGTCTCCAAAACCAACCTAAAACTAAGGTTTCAGGTTGGGTTGTCCACGCTTATGCTCTCTACGATGCCTGGAATCGATCAGAGTTCTTAACGTAAGGCCTAGACAAACCTGGATGACCAATTAAGTCATTTTAAAAAACTAGAGGGAATGGAAAGCCGATTCGGATTAGTATTGTATTTATTGCCCCTATTGATGTTGTCAAGGTGTTTTAAGATTTCGGTTGCTCTTCTCTGTCTTCTTAGAAATTTTTTATTGTTTTTCGATGAAGGTTGTTTTATCGAATAGGATGCTATGCCATGCTTCGAAATGACGCTAAGCTAGTACTGATTGCGTAGTGTTTCAGTCTCACATAACCCTTGTGTCCCTGTATACGTTTGCTCCCTGCTACCCTGGTTCCTCAAGTATATCATTTGAAACATGAGCGAAAGATTTTATATTTTCTTGCACCACTGGAAGGGCCTTTTTGTATCCGATGTTGTTGGAAATCTGTCCTATTCTCTCAAGTAGCTTGAAAATGGTTTGGATGTTGTGTTTGCTAAGAACTCTTTATACTAGTTGTGTGAACCATAAGATGTTAAGTGATGGAAATCGTTTGTATCAGGATTCCTCTAACGTTTCATGATACCTTTCAAATCTGAGGGTGTTTGATAGTTAAAGGTTAAGTTATTATATTCCTTGGAAGTTTTGCATAGAACAGATTTGGTTTTTCATTTTCTTTTTTCTGAGGGAAGAGAACTCGTATCATGTACGATTGATTCGGATGACATTTCTAAAAATAGTTTCCCAACTGTAGGAATGTCGGGATGATTTTATCGTCTCTGCATGGTGTAAGAAAGCAAGAGATGTTAGTAGCTTGGCTCAAAAAGACCGATCATGTCATAGAATTTTCTGTAGCTGAAGCCAATAACACGAGTCCTTCGAAAAAGAAATTCTAAAAAATTTGAAGGTCTATTTAAAATCTCGAATATTTTGTTCGGACATTAGAGGCTTATAATTGTATCTCGCGTCATTTTTTGTCAAATTTGACTTTTTTCCCGAAACATTTTTATTGGATGAAACTATTGAAAGACCATTGGAAGACTATTGGTCAAGCAGAAATGGTTAAGAAAATCATCATTTCTCTCAGGACCGCAAACAATAGGACCAAGGTTCGACTTGATTCGTTCATTTTTTGGAAGTTATCGTTAGCAGGTCCGTGATATAGCAATACTAAAAGTTGTTCACCTCTACTTCTATCTACTGGCACATTAATGTCCTAAAATCGTATTTTCATTATTTTACTTGGTCAATTTACTGTAGGAAAAAATGAATCCCAAAATCAAAATCAAATCGCTGATATTTAACAATGAAAACATGCGAAAATTCAATCCTCGATCGAAAGAGATTGAGATTCAGAGAATCAGTCTTCAGAGTAAAGCTCATTTCACTGTACTTGGTTATGATTCACATATGCAAATCTTGATATGCCTGTGTCATTTAAGCCTGTGTCACCAGGGTTTTAGTATGAATGATGCTTCTATGTGAATTATTTTGGAAAACACAGTGCTCATACGTAAGCTTAAGCTTATACGTAGTTGTCAATTCTTCGCAAAGTTTTTGTCTAACTTGAGATGAAAAATATTCCCGAGAATATTTTTGCTCAGCTTTCTTGGAACATAAATTAATTTAGTTTCTTGAAGGTTAGATAATAATATACGTGCAAGAGATTATCACCTGCTAAATAGACCAATTAAAATCTTCCACGTTAAAAACCTTACAGTAATTCATACACAAGATGTTTGCTCAAAAATGGGAGAGAGACAAAATTTTAAAACAGCATAAATACACGAAGCATAAAAATGGAGACTCTTATTATTGTTCTGTGAGTTCTGCGTTGATGAGTTTTTCCTAACTTCTCAGAAAATGAGAATCCTTTATACTATAGTGTTAATCTTCACCGTTATGTTGAATTCCATTGGTAAGTGTAGAATATAAAAATAACATAAGTTTTTGCAGATCGATTTCAATAGATGTATAAACTATTTGTACTAACTTATCACCGAAATTTATTAAATAAAAGAATCTGCCTGCTGCGTAGGCACATTCTCATCGCGCACTTTGCTCGCAAGTTCGAGCGTGCTTAGGATGCGCGCCTATCAGATCTTTCGCTTTGCCTTAGTACTTCTCTACATTTGTATATAGAGCTTTTGAAACTCAAAAGCCAAATGTGGACTTCTTTAACTTGATGATTGTGAATTCTCGTTTGTTAAGGCTTCTCTGGCTTTAACGAATAGATTTTCATTGCGTGTCTCCTGCTGCGCAATCGATCAAAATTTGTCTGAAACGGTGAAGAAGTTTTGTTGCTTCTCTTCTTTCGTATCTTAAGTACTTTTTCTGGGAATTCAATTTTTGAATGTTTTATTTTATTTTTCATGATAGGAACAAAACTACGCGTTCGACCGGAAGAATGATAACAGTTATAGGTCTTTTTCGGGTAAAAGACTTTTCTTTATCTATTTTCTGTCTAAGCCTTCATATTTTTTTCAAAGATTTCAATATCCAGTTTTCAAAGTTATTTTTCATGATTTTAATGAAAACTACATATTCTTTTGAGGAAAGAATAATAACGCATTTGAAGATATTTTCCAGGTAAAGAACTTGTATCTATTTGTTTTTTTCTGAGCTTGTGTCAATTGTCCAAAAATTCAATTTTTTTTATTTCCAAAATGTTTTTTTTTGTGAATGAAGTAAAAAGTACCTCTCAAATCAAAAAGTAACTTTCACTAAATTTGTAGATCTTCTTTCGGTGCACAATGTTTTTACATTTAAATTTTTTCGTTCCTTGCGTAGTTTGACCAAAAAATCGAACTTTCTACTTTTCATTATTCATTGAGTGACCAAAACTCTAATTCCAGATGAAATATCAAATTTAATATCTTTCGTGAAAATTCTAACTATTGAATACAAAATGAACTAGAAATCCAAATTTCTTCCAAAAGATAACCTTCTTTGACTCCAAAGTTCAACGATTCGATTGGAAATGCAACTGTTTTTCTAATTTAAAAAAAAATCATGTTTCTCTTTTCAATGGTCGTCTTTTTTCTGAAAAATTTGTCGTTCTAGCCTGAAAAATCAACTCTTTCGTTGAATATTATCCCTTTTGGTAATAACTTCTTCTTCTTTTTCGGTTGAAAATTGAAATATACCATTGGTAATGTAATATAGATTGACTTTCTATTTGAATAGTTCCATACTGATTGTAATTGTGTTACATCAATTTTATTCAGAAATATGAATCCCCATACTTTCGTGCAAAATCACCCCATTCTCATGTTTTATTCATTAAATTAGAAACAAAGAACATTAATTTGCTTCCCGAATGGAAAAAAGGAATCAGTCAAGAGAAAAGTATTATGATGTTGAGAACGAATATCTTAAAGTTTTCCAGAAATTAATGAATCCCAGACTTTCGAAGGCTATTCAGATCCAGAGATGAATACCCAGACCTGGAAGCGCTGGCGCGCATTCATTTTTCCAATCGCAGTGCTAGCGCCTAAAATACATTTTCAAATTTCCAATAATACGACTCATGGTAACACGCCCAAATATGAAATTTACATTACCAACGGTCAGCATCGAAATAGATGTTGAGATTCTTTTAACCAATTTTCTCATTCCGCTAACTGTGTCTGAGCATGAAACATGAACATAAACATGTATCGATTATTAGCCTCATTCTCCTCAAATTCCGGTCTAAGTTGTCTTTCAGTCTCTTTTGATGATGCTTGTACGGCATAATTCAAATCACTTAGTATTTCTTTGAAGCGTATAGAAAAGTTTTTCACGGTTTCACTTGAACCTTGTTTGCAGGATTTCATTCTGCTTTCAATCAATAAAATTGAACCTGTTTGTCCCAAATTTTGTCTCAGGGCTTCGTACAAATCGTTTAAGGTGTTTAAAGAGGTAAAACCTATAGCTTTTTTAGCATAGCCATGAATTTTCTCAACCTAAATATAATCGGGTAATTTCCGGTTGCTTCTATTGCTACTTGTTTCTATTTTGAAGTAGTCCTCTACACCTATATCATCTTGTCCGTTTATAGGTTCATTTTCTCTAATGATGTCTTTGGCCGGTATTCCTTCTAGACGGTATGATGTTTGGAATTCTAATTGTTGTCGATTTTCATGATCGATTCATTTCCAACTCCATCCGCTCCTTCAGTATCCGTTCTGATGTTCCCTCTTATTCCGATTCTCGCTAAAATCTCCTGTACTTCTCTAATTCTTTTTTCATTTTCTTTTGCTAGTAAGGAGATATCTTCTGCTGTCTCCGCTTGATGTATAACTAGAGTGCTGATACTGTGTCTAATATCATCAAGAGCGTTGATTTATAACCTCGGATTTCCTGTTTTCGAAGGAAATCGGTCACAAGTGAGGGTAGGGATAGACATTGCTGACGTGTACAGCGGTTGAGATGGGTCACTGTCAGTATCGTCTGTTGCGTATTTCGGTGGTATTCAATAAGCCAGAGTGGAATTTTTCACTGATACCCTGCTCTAGTGGTGTACGTGTGCTTGATATCTAGTTTGTTGGGTGCCTTTCACTTTGTGTGTATCACCACTGTATTATGAGCCATCTTTATCATATGATGGGAAACGCGAGTTATTCCCACTTCCAATCTGACTACAAAGTCAGGTGTGTTTCTGGATAGGCGGAACAAATTCTTGAAGAAACGTACTAGTGCGTCCTCGAAGATCTCTAGGTAGTTGCGACCATAGATAAGTGATCCATATAGTGACGTACTTTTGATGATAGAATCTAGGATTTTAACCATAGATGGCCACGAGGAACATTTAGAACTGATCAAAATACTGACCGCAGAAACAGGCTAAGTTAGCCCAACTTACCGTGTCGTGAGCAGCTTGCTTGGATACACCGACCCTCGAGAAAGCAGTACCAAGGTAATCAAATATCGGCACAAATCCTAGAGGATTATCGTTGTATTTCAGGCCTAAGAGCTTTTCACTGATTCTGCCCTTTCTAAAGATAGTATATTTTGTTTTTATTTTGTACACTGTAAGTTTATGAACTGAACAATATTCCTGGAGGGCCTTTAGCTTAAAGATCACATCAATTTTAGTATCAGCAAAAATAATCAAATCATCTGCATATATCAGCAAGATTAGGTCCGTGTTTGCAAATATT
>WSXT02148087.1:0-10338 GCA_011762715.2 Neuroterus valhalla
GGAAAAACCCCTTTTTCCGGGTTCGGGGGGTCTAAAACCGTGGCCTTTAAAAAAAATGGGGGGGGGGGGGGGTCAAATTTTACATAAATCTAATACCTTCTCGATGAGAATGTAAAAATGGTAACGTCTAGCTATGTAAAAATTTTGGGAATATTTCAATGGGAAACATTTCATTTGGAAAGAGTACCAATACTTAACAGGATTGCTGTGATCCCAATTAAAATTTGCACAGTTCTAAGACCTTGACATTGAAGCATCGGGAAGCTACAGATTACAATTTTTTAGTCTTTTTTGGTTTCCGGAATCTTTCAACATTGTTAGGCTTCAAACTTCAAGTTAATTATTACTGGAATGATTAAAAAAAAATGATATTTGATTAATTTTCCTTACGATCAGCTCGAACCGGCATTGAGTATTATAAATTTCTGCAATCACGCCAAAATGACAATTCCAATATGTATATATAGAAACAAACTGTTATCATAAATTTCTTCGAAAGTTTGTGCCATAAACCAATTACTCGTCATTTTTTAAAGTTATTTTTGTAAACCAAATAACATAATTTTTTATCTTGCATGTATTTAGTACCATTGTATAATTCGAACATTATATAACCAGGGTGGCGATTCGGCGGATGATTTCAAATTCCCGGTCATTTCCTGGTTCTTCACGGTCAATTTTTTCAATTTTTCCGGTCAACTAGAAGTAGGATATTTGTATTTCTCGCAAAACGCAAACATTTATTTTTATTCATGACGTTTTTCTAAACATCATTTAACACAACAGATCAAAAATTGCAAAATCAATCAATTTTGACAAGAATACTCAAATTTTCAACAAAAAAATATCATTTTTTTTACGAAAATTGGAACAGTTAAACTCAGAATTAAGGAAAATCAAGTCACGATAACAAATAAAGAACGGATTTACAATTATTAGTTCATTTATCAATCAAGCATTCATTTGCAACGAAAAATGGAACAGTAACAATTTTAGTTAAAAAAAAAAAACAATTTCAAACCAAGCAAAAGAGTTTTATACTAAAACGAAGAATCTTCATATGGAAGAGATGAGTTTAAAACAGATAAATTATCTTTTACTGAAAAAGATAAATTGTCAACGAAGATTTGAATACTGAAATTTTAAAATAGAAAAAATTAACGTTTAACTAAACAAATGAGGAACTGAAAGATTTGAGTTTTAAACAGATAAATTAATTTTTACTGAACAAGATAAATTTTCAGCAAAAAATTTACTCATTACTCAAATTTTAAAATGAAAAAAAATTAATCTTCAACTAAACAAATTAATTTTTAACTGAAACTATAGAATTTCAAATAGGACTAAGTTAAATTTTCAGTTCGAAAAATTACATTTTGCAGAAAAAAACTAACTTTCAACAAACAAACAAAAAACTAACTGCCAAACAAAATACTAAATTTTTACAAAAATAATTATGAATCAAATGAAATTGTGAATATTTAACTGAAGTAGTCGAATTTTAAACCAGAAATACTAATTTTTAAATGAACTGATAATCATTTAGCTAGAATAGTTCAATTTTGTACAAAAAATTAATTTTCAACCAAAAAATATAATTTTTCAACAAAATGGTTGAAATTTGAACTATAAAAATGAAATTTTCGAACAAAAATGGAATAGTGAAATTTTTTTTCTCAAAAAATTAATTATAAACCAAACATAAGAGTTTTCAACTAGATTAATGTTCGACGAAAATGAATAAAGTTCAACTGTATAACTTGAACTGTTCACCGTAAAGAAGAATTTCTGAGGAAGAATATTAACTTCCGAAGGAAAAGATAATTTTCTATAAAAGAACCGACTTTTCAACAAAATATGTGGAGTTTCAACGAAATAATTTAATTTTCGATTTGAAAAGACAAATTTTCACCAAATTGTCGAATTTTTAACTAGAAAAGATCAAACAGTTAAATTTTTAGTTGAAGAAATTGATTTTTTTTTCTACAAAAAAGGCAAACTTCCCATCATGTACATAAATTCTTAAAGAAATACTTTAATTTTCAGATTCAGAAATCAATGTTCAACTAAATACTTGAATTTTCACCAAAAAAATATGAATTGATTTTTAACAAAGTAGTTACACTTTCATAACCAAAAGTGAATTTTGAATCGAAATAATGCAACTTTAACAAGAAAATTTGATTTTTAATAAACAAGTTTAAATTTCAGACAAGTAGTTGCTTTTTAATTCAAAAAGGGTGAACTTGCAATGAACAATTTGAACAAGTTTTCGATCATATTTAAAAATATTTCTTCTCCGGAATACTACTTCTACTCTAAAGACTGCTTGAAGTACTTTCTTTATTTAAAATTAAAAGAGGGAAAATTGTGACAAATTTTGAATTGGAGGAACGATTTTTTAAAAATCCTTTCTTTCAAATCCGAATTTTAATTAGTTTGAATAGTTCCCGTTCCATGTACAAAATTTACTGTTCCAAGTGAAATTATACTTCCTCTCTGAAACTCCCTGCCCTAAAGTAAAAACTATAATTATTTTCTGAAATTCCCTTTCTCAAGTCAGATAAATAAGGAAAAGCAGATAAAACGTGATGAATACATTTTTTTTTAAATTGAGAATATAATTCTTTCTGTAGGTTTAGGCTATCATAAATTCGATTATCAAATTTGCGTCAGCTAAAAAAATCTCATAGAGCAATGAAAAAGAATAAAATTCTTTCTCTCATGACGTACGGATGTGTTTAAATATTGTGAGAATCAGATTGAAGAAACGCTACATTCTTAAAATGAAATGAAATAAGATCTCTTTTTGAATCAGAAAAAGAAAGCGGATCATTTCTCGTATTTTTTCGGGAGAATTTTGAATAGGTTGAGTCAAATTAATTCCCGGGTTGTAAATTAAATTTCCGGTCATTTCCCAGTTTTTTCCCAGTCAACAAAGTTCCCGGCCATTTCCGGGTTTCCCGGTCAAGTCGCCACCCTGATATTACTTCAAAGGGTTGTTGGGTTAGATTTGTTTAGAAGATAGTGATATAAATAGTGATAATAATAGAATGGCTCCGTTTAAGGAAATATTAAATGTATTCAGAAAAATATGTATGTACCTGGAAAATCCGTGTAATTGTCTCCATTTTCAACACTTCGAGTTTTGAGGAAATCAATCCTCAATTCTACTAAAATTATTGTACTCATGATTATGAACCGATTTTGGAGTAATTCTTTTTTGCATAGAATATGTTCATTTTTGTAAAAACTTTGAAAACATTTAATATTAAAAATGCTTAATATTTGTTATTTCAGTCGATGATGCGGATGACTACGACGACGAGGAGGAGGAACCGGAACCAGCGGAAGTGGGAATAAAGGACTTGCTTGGGGGTAACAATGACGAAGATGATTTCGACGATTACGACGAAGAGGAGTACTAAGCCATTTGTTGAAGAATTATTTATATTTATTTTGAACTGTTCGATATGTGAGAAAGAGAAAGAGAGAGTGAATATTTTACAGAAATGGGAAATGAATGATTGTTACACCTGTCGCTACATGACCGGCACTTTGTTGAGTTTTATTTTATTTTTTTTTTTATTACACTGTTTCAGAATTAACTTTTGTATTGCATCTACGCTTAATCACAATTGCTGCATAATTGGGCAACATCAATTGCTCTCGTTCTCTCCTTACTCATTAATGATTTGTGGAATTTAGTAACCTGGCGTTACTAAATTATTGGTATGAATCGATGTAGATTTTTACAAATGAACGAAATTAGAAAATTTTTAGGATGATCTATCAATCGAGATTGATATGGGAAGAAATGAATCACTGAGAGTTAGAAAGTTATTGAAGCAGGTGCAAACTTTGGGGAATGGTGAAAAACATGAAAATGATGGTGAATAGCTGATTTTTAGCTTGGATATTAAAAAAAAGGTGAGGTCGTTAGGAAAGAAATTGACGACTTTTCAATTATTTCAAAAAAGTAATAGGCTTTTAAAATGCCTCCAATTTCATATGTTTCGTACCGTTTCCCAAAGTTTCAGCGATAAATATTTATGATTGTGAGTGCGAATATGGGAAGACTATATTGCTAATGTGTTAAGTATCACATGCCCTTAAGAACACGTTTTTCTTTATTCAAGTGATTCAACGAGAATTTATCATGTAATCTTTAGCCTTTTCGAATTCTTTTATATTCGAAGAATGAAAGAAAGGTAAGAACCACTGAGTGAAAGGGAAATGCGAGAATCGAAAACCAAAGTATTTGAGATACGCAGAGTGATAGGAAAGAACCACTAAGGATAATTTTAAGTAAACGTATTTAGGTCGTAAAAATTTTGTGATAATCGAAATCATTTAGGACTACAGCCCAAGCGATGCAAGACTGATCATACAATTCTCACAGCATGGAAGGGCGAATTTTATACTTGTCCCGGAAGAATTTTAAAACCATTGTGTCGCGCTTGTAAGCTTTGGGAAACATTCATAATCATCACAAAATAATGCCATTGTCTTTTCGCAAAAAAACTTACAAATTCTAGATTAGATTGCATCATATATCCCAAAGTTTTCAGGACATTGTATGTGCAGTTTGCACTATATACTGAAGCATTTAAAGAAAATATGAAATAAGAATCCTCTAAATGGTGTTTCATGTTTTTTAATTCAAGTGTCATTTATTGGATTGTATCAATTTATTTTATGTTAATAGTTTCGCTTAATAATAAGTTTTGCTAATTGTTTTGTTAAAAAAAAGTCGTTCGATTGATAATAAAATAATAATTGCGTGATATGTTGGTTGACCGGAGAATTATTTTACATGAATGGAATGCCTATATTTTGTTATGAAAATTTCTTCCTCTGTGCATTGATGACGAATTGTTTGTTACTCTTATTATCATCCATATTGTGCTCTACGGTAATTATGTAATTATGAACCTTCTAATTTATTCTTTGAAATTAAAATAAAGTATCTACTTGCTTTAAATCGTTTAAATGTTGCCTGTTGTTTATTGAGTAGAAATCGATTAATTTAAAGGAATAGTGTAGGATAAGAAAGAAAGTTATATTTAGGGATTGTACTTTGAATACGAAGTTTGATTAAGATTCTTTGAATGAGAAATTCAATTTTAAAAATCGGTCGGGAATTTCTATACAGATTGAGTTTTTTTTCGAATTTATTATATTGCTCATTGCTCATTGTTTATGGATCGTAGAATTTTTTAAGAATAATTTTATAAAAACAATATAATTTTTTTTGACAGAATTAAACATCAATATGTGAGATGGCACATACTAAAATCATCATTTTTAAAATTGAATTTCTCACAAATTAAGCCCGCTAGGGGGTCTCCAATGTCCACAGATATTCCATAAACCTTTATAATTATATAAAATTTAGTTTTTACAATTCAACTATACCTAGCCCATCATGAGCTTCCTCAAAATACTGGCGTATTTCAAAGCTTGAGACATTTTTCTCCTCTAAATGTTTGACAAAGACACAGATCTGTATATACAATCACAATTTTATTTGATTATACATGCCTATTATGGATATACATCAATCGATTTTATCATCATAAGGAATAGATTTAGTATGAGCCGGCGGTATTGCTGTATGTACTCACAGAACAGAAAAAGTTTTTTCATTAAAACGGTAGAAAAATTAACAAAATGTCCACATCATAACCTGAGATAATCTGAAAATAACACTACATCCCAAAAATTCTCAAAATATATCATAACCTTTTTTTTGTCATATTCCTTTTTTTCAATTTACTTATGAACGAAAAATCAAAAGCTTCTAAAATTCTTAGAGATACAAATTTTTGTTTGAATATATCTAACCATTCTATCGAATTATGTCAACTAAATATTACCACCTGATGTTGTGAATCAAAATTTGAAAAAAATTACATCTCAGACGATTTTCAAAATCTCATTGTTTTCGAGTTCTCATGAAGGGAGTATTGTTGTCACATACACACAAATCCATGCGCATAGACAGTTTTTCGAAAGTTGGAAATATTTATTTCTGACTGGAAGCGATAATGTAGGTCGTAGATTAATACCTTTTTTAATTTGTGAATTTTTAAATTTAAAAGTCATGATTAAAGCGCGCCAGTTTTGTTGGTAGAGAAGGTTGCAAATTAAAATGTTAAAACACTACAAATAAAAAAAAAATCTAATCCTAATTTTTGTGTTAACTGACGAAATCCCTGATTCTTGTCTCGATCATCTTAAAATGATTGATTTTCAGCCCAAGAACAGAAATAATACAATTGAAAATACTGATAATTCTTGGTATTACCGACTGAGTTCTACTTTCCGGAGAAAACTTTGTAGATGTCCGCGCATCCGTTTTGACAGGGTCCACGAGTTCCCTTTGATTTTGTAATTTGTTCCACGTTTAAAAATAGTTGGTTCACTAGTTGAGTGGTCGGTGCACCGACTGTGTTAGTGGGATGTTTTAC
Organism: Neuroterus valhalla; assembly: GCA_011762715.2. Classification (NCBI taxonomy): domain Eukaryota; kingdom Metazoa; phylum Arthropoda; class Insecta; order Hymenoptera; family Cynipidae; genus Neuroterus; species Neuroterus valhalla. Next base: position 6,474 of record WSXT02148087.1, read on the forward strand.
CTTGGATGTTTTTTAAGAAATTGTTTGCCATTAGAGAAAAGAAATACTGTATATTAAACACACGAAGAGTTCCTAGATCAAGAAATGTCTGTAAGAAGTTCAGCTCACCTAGCCTTTGGCACCGATGGCAGTGATTTTTCTCACAGACAAAAAGTTGCAGCACAATATCAACTAAGGTATGGGAAACGAACAAAATATGTAACATTGACACTCAGAATGTTGACATAAACTTAACGATATATTAATTGCAACTTGCGTGAATTTCCGGCCTTGTACAATTTCAATTTTTACTTTGTTTTCCAAGTGCATGAACATCTGTTTTCCATATACTCCCAAAATTGCCTGGGTGTATAATGCAATATAATATTTATAGAAGTACTTTAGATATTTTGAGCCATCTTGCAAGCACTTGCAGCCCTGCAAGAGTCGTAAAAATGTGTATTTCTTCAATATGTTATATTTTTCTGTCACGAATTATATAGCGTGGAAGAGTTCAGTTTCAAAAAATGATGACGATGTCATAATAAATCTTTTCATTGAGATAAGAGAGATCTTTTTTAATTTGGAGTAAGATCAATGTAATTTTTAACTATTTTCAGCATAAGTTTCATTCAGGAAACTGATATTCAAGTAGGTGTACACATTTTTGAAATGATCTAAAATTTAGTGTATTGATATTTTCGTTCTTTCTTTTTTTTCAGTGTTATCAATAAGTCAAGACTGAAATGGTGCATATTTTTTCATTACCTCCTATTTTTCGTCATGCTGGCTAAATTGTCGGCAGATATATTAGATTTTTTGGATATATTTATTCTGGAAATAGAAGAACTTCAAATACCACAGGTAAAATATTGTATTTTACTATTCTATTTTAAAAAAAGATTCTGCTAGAAGACCAAAAATTATTTGAATTTTCTTTCCTCCTTCACCCTTTTCAGTAAGAACTTAACATTGGGATTTCAAAAATTCAAACAAATCTGACGTTGAAGGCAATTAGAACTTTAAGAACTTAAACACATAACAAAACCCAATTGAACTGGAAAGTAATTCTATTCTGATGAAAATTTAAAAAGAATTCAAAATGAGATTTTGGAAGAGTCAAAATTTTGGAATATGTCGAAATTCATTCAAATCCTTTGAAAGAAGATCCATGTTGTACTGCATATAAACGAGAAAAAGTTAAAATTCTTAATGAGGAGAATCCGAATTTGAATACAATGAAGATTCTCCAGAATTCATCTTATACAGCAGCAGTAACTTAATAGCCAAATAGCTTTTTTGAAAGCATTTAAGTTGTTCGCTTAGAGTTTGATAAATTTTGTATTGAGAGATATAAGATTAAACACTTGTATTATTGGAATAGTTTTGCTTGAATTATTAATCGATCACAAGATCTAAAGAAGAATAAGTTCAAAATTGTACAAAGTAAAAAAAAACCATAAGTTTGAGATAAATTCTATTTAACAAGACAGTATTACATTTTTTAGGCACTGCGGTGGGAGTGGATATGGTGCTCAAGTTTGCCATTTTCATACCTCGGATTGAAAGCCATAAAAGAAAATGGCATCAAAAGGATTAAACAATACATGATGAGTGTTATTCTTTTATGTTTTTTCCCCATTCTCTACGCTTTGATTTATTATTCCAAAGACGTTTGGACCTACTTAAGCACTGACAAAACGAGAAGTATTCAACTGTGGCAGGTACGAACCAGATAATTTGTTTAATTTACTCCATAATTTACTTGTTATAATCATACAGTATTTCATTTTTGGAAGTGAAATCAATGAAGAACATTGACTTGAGTTTAAGGGCACGCACCACACTCACGTAACCAATTTTTTCAAGGCAAAGGCTACGTGTACCAAAATTTCGGTATAAATAACCGGATTTTTCTCGGTAAACGTATAGACACTCCGTTTTCTCAAACTAACTCAAACCACACGAACTCGAAGAAAATGACGAAGAACGACTGCTCGATCTAACAAATGCATTAATTTTATTATCTTACGGGAAAATTCGTTTAAAAAAAATTGGTCACGTAGCAATATGGAACCAGGAAATAACCTCAAAATCGAATTTTCTCTTTATACTCTATTATTACTAGATTTGCATCTTTGTTAGATACAGCCTATGCCTGTTTTGACTCATCTCTGTATTCCGTGTGAAAATTCGGCTAATTCAATTACTTTTGGTGTTAATGATATTTTCTGATATTTTGAACCCGAGCATTCAAAAATTTTATTTTACACAAAAAGTATAGAAATGAGCCCCTTTGTGAACCTGAAAAAGACACTTGATTCAAAACAGGAGTACGCTCTAAAAGTATCTAACAAAGATGTAATTCTAGTATTTATGGAGAAAAATTTGGGGCAATTCAATCCTGTGGCCAAAGTCCGGTTTCATCGCCCTCAAGTACAGAAAGAATAAATACAGAATGGCTACATTTGGAAAATTAATAAATCTATCTTCCTCTTTTAGGGTTTGCCATATGGACTCTTATGGTATGGTTTTATTCTACTAGCCTCACAAGTACATTTGTTCTCCCTATATTTCTCCTGGAATCTCCTGTCAGCCTGGAAAGCCAAAGGGATGAAACATTTAAACTAAGGCAATTGAAGTCTGTAAATACAATTTTAATCAAAACAATTGAACTGATGAAAAGACACAAATGCAAATAAAAGGAATATACACATTCGTATATTTATGTGATATTAGTTAATTAAGAATATCTATTGCTCACTATTAATAAATAGCAGAATATATACAGTGAAGTTATTTATGAAAAAAAAATATTTTGTAGGATGCAACCGCAAGACTTTGATAAGAACTTCTTCATTTTGATTTTATGAGGGAGACATTGAAGAACTAAACCTTCAATCCTCAAATAAAATTCGATTGGATTTTCAAGTTTCTACAACAGTTCTACGGGATTTCGCCCCGGTAGAGTTTTAGTAAAAAAGTTTTTTTTTAATACACTCTTGGGATGGAATTATATTGCGAGCTATGGGTCAAGGTGAAACCGTTACTTGATAAGATCTCGCAAACACGCACTTGAAAGTAATGATCAAGTAAAAGCTTTTCGGTTCCCCGTGAGTCATCCGTTACCTATGCATACATAATAGAATACCTAGTACTCTGTAGACAGTCTAGAATCTAAAAGATAAAATTGATAGAATTTATGTAACGTAACTTTTTGCAACAATTTTATGTTACAGACTAAAAATATAAATGATTTGTAACAATGCTTTATTAGAATTAATATACGAACCAGTAGACCAACAAGAAATAACATTGGATAAACTTGAAGACATGAGAATGACAACTGATTGGATGATTCAATGTGTCCCCTGAGGGTTTACATTTTCCTCGTACTTCTCTACTATTCCTTTACACACCCTACCACTACCTGTAGGGGGGACTTGCAGCTTAAGGTGGATTCTCAACCACCAAGAACACCAGCTTCAAGTACTTAGAGTAATTTTTCTCTCTTAAGGTACCGGCAAATGTGTGCACATCATTCATTAAAAGAAAAAACATGTTTTTTGCACATTTCGAAAATTCTTAATTGAGCAATTTTTTTTTTTATAATTCCTTAGTGAAAACTAAACATGTGGAAAATTCGCCATAATTTTCGGAACAATAGAGTTTTTTTTTAAATTACAAATCGCTTATGCGGAAAAGCAATCTGAATGACAGCAAAATGATGGTAGGCCTCACTGGAAATAATTTCACTTCAATTTTATTTAGAGTACTACCCATAAAAGTAAGAATATCACAAGCCTACAGGGCGATGCCCAAAATAGCGCGAAGTACCTGGGTTACCTTCCCCTTCCAGTGACTACTACCCCTCACGCTTGTACCT
>WSXT02148098.1:0-10337 GCA_011762715.2 Neuroterus valhalla
GCAGTCGGTACTTAAACGGTATACTTGATCAGTACCTCGCCGATACAAAACCAGTAACTTCCCAACGCTTGGCGTGGCACTGAGTTTCGGTACTGGCATAACGCCTTCTTAATAACTGGCACGGTACTGCGCCTGTTGTATACATTGGCACAATACTGTATTTTCTACTTGGGTATAAGACATTTGAAAAAAAATTGATCAAAATCGGTTGATAATTGGCGCTGTAAATGAATTTACACAAAAAAAGCTTAAAAGCCCGTTTCGTGTGGCACTGGCGCGGCAGCTTGAACCGGCAGAAAATGAGTAAGCGGTATAAAATCGCGAGCGCGATACATAATGATTGTATTCCAGGGAGTTTTTATCATTTCTTAATGATTTTGTCCAAATTTTGAGAAGCGGAAACAGATATTTTGAATAAAGCAATGAAAAATAAATGGATTGAGCCGAACGCAGACATTTTCTATTTGACATAAAACGTCGATTTTCTTTGATTTTTTTCGGAGATTTTCCGACCTGAAACACTTTTGGCGTTTCTACACTTCTCCTAATTGAAACCCTCAAAATGTAATAAAAAGTTTCACGCACTTTCGATCGCTTCTGATGAGAGTTTTCCGAGCTGCAAAATTTCTGGCGCTATTCCACCGCTTTTGTTTGAGGCGTAAGCCCCACTTTCAAAAAGATTTCACTCTTGTACCATATCAGGTTTTTTAGATGAATTTCCCGGGACTTCCGATTGCTTTTGGCGAGGGGTTTCCGACCTGCAAAACGTCTGGCGCTATTTCACTGCTCTTATTTGAGGCGCAAGCCTCATTTTCCAAAAGATTTCACTTGTGTACCATATTAGGTTTTTTAACCCATTTTTTCATCCGAGAAAACCGACTGGCATTTTCAAATCCGACCTGTGTGGAATGCCAGAAATGGCGTTTGGCGATTTACTAACATCGGGCCCCTGGATTACATGCTCGAACCTCGTGTACTTTATTGATGCTGTTTTATGTAGCTAGATCTCCGACTATATGAAATACTATCCAGACAATACAATCACACATTTTACAACACGAATTTTATATTTTACAGCAAGACGTTCATATGTAAGGGCGTTGGGCCCATGTTAAATGAGGATCTAGGAGAAGAATTCCTTGAACAAAAATGGGATTTTTTTCTACGAGCGAACTGATGATGAAATGAATGGTAGAGATATCGTGCAGAAATTTCAATTACCGAAAGCCAATCTACTCGATTCTGGTCAGGTGTCTACGATTCTGTAAAGGAATCGGTCCATGCCATAAACAGTACACATCTAATTGCACTACGACCGGAAGCATCATAAGTACGTAACAGTTGAGAAAATTTGCAAAGGTAATTGTAAACTAGTTGGCAATGATAATCTTATTGACCAGATAAATAATAAGTATGTCACCGTGAAAAAAACTTTCAAGGACAACTGTGAGCAAGCTGGTAGTCGTTATCTTGTAATAAGTGAAAAAGTTTCACGTATATCAGGTTTTGACCAGGAACATTATTACCAACTTATTCTTACTCGGCTTATCAACCACCAAGTCTCACAAGCGGATTACCCGAGAAGCTCTTCATCTGTTGTGTACCTCATTACATACCTATACTTCATACAGGATTTCGGTCCATTGAATTACATATAAGGGATCATCTTGGACTTCCGATACCATTTGAAGTTAGATCGCTGACAGTGACACTTCATTTTAAACTATTTGTTTGAACTAGTTTTAGACTATTTGTTTAATTATTCCACGATGGAACAAAGAATGACTGCATACGACAATTACTACGCAAATCAACTTGGTGGAGGTAGACTCTGTCAAATTCATATTGGATCTCCATATCAAAGAGGACACGGGCTTAGCAGTTTTCTTGGTTGACTCTTCCGTCGTGTTTTACCGTTTTTGACACGTGGCGCAGGGGTAGTTGGTAAAGAAGCACTCCGGACTTGTATGAATGTCATTGACGACTTGAAACATAATATCTCATTGAAGAACGACGTGAAAACACGCAATGGAGAATCGGGAGAAATTTAAATAAACGTGCTATGGAGAAGGTTCAAAATTTCATGAAAGGCTCAGGGTATAAATCGTAGCTCAAGAGGCAGAGACTTCAGTCAATCAGTGATCTCGGTACATTGCGTGTCGCTGGTAAAATTAAAAAGTCAAGAAAGAACAAGAAGAATACAAAGAAAGCAAATAGATTTTCAAGAGGTAAAAGGAAGGAGAAGAAGAAGAAGACGAAGAAAGGAGGGACGATTAGGCGTAAAACCATAAGACAAAAAAAAAACATGAAATATCAAAGAAAAATACAGTTCTAGATATTTTTGTCAATAAAAAAAGATTACCGTAAATGTTTTTCTTAGACTCACACTTATGTAAATGTTTGAAATCAGAACTCGACCTTTTTCCATTACCACCAAGTCAAACATCTATAGAAGAGTTCTAGTGGGTTCACTATAAACCAGTTTTATCACTCACTGACGATTCAACAATACCGAACAAAATACCGATGCTCTTGCTCAGGTAGCCCCTGTTATTAATATATTGCACTTACTGTTCAATAAGATGGAAGTGTACTTTAATCAGAAATTAGTATCATCTCCAGATAATGCTTACGCATACAGAGCATACATTGGAACATTACTCAACTATCGACCGGCTGCTGAAGCAAATCATCTCACAGCATCTTTATGGGCAAATGACACTCATGGGAATATTAGGAATATGAAGGAGGAAAAGAAAGGGCTTGCGAATTGCCAACAATATTTTCGTGATGGAAAGAAGATTGACTTGATTGGTCATATACACTGTGATTTTTTCAATCAAGATAAAGTTCTCTTGAACGGCGTAGAACCTTGCTTTTGTCTCTTGCGTTCTGAAGATGCATTTTGTCTTATGGATCTTACGTGTCAAGCATACTCTTGAGGAGGCTACTCTCTTGGTTCGTTGAGCAAAAATCAATCATGGAATTCTCCTTGCTCACGCAAAAGCACTTGGTCATGAAAGAGCCAAATATCCCATTACTAGAGTGGAAGTAGAAGCTCTAACCATTTATTCGGGTGTACAAAGTGAGACTCTTGATAACGTCATGCTTGGACAACCATCCAAAAGACTAATTATTGGATTCGCTGAAAATGCGGCATACAACGGTAGCAGCTAGAAAAACCCGTATAATTTCGAAAATTATAAAATCAATCATTTCTCACTATATGCAGAAGGTACACAGATTCCATCCAAACCCATTCAACCTGATTTCACAAAGAATCAACTCTACTTCGAGGCATATCACTCATTTTTTACAGCAGGGAGTATTCATTCTCTCATTGAAGGAAATAATATGGATCGCGATGATGAGGCACATGGATACAGTCTCTTTGCATTTGATTTGAAACCAGATTTATCGGTACACTGTTACTCACACTGGAATCTTGTTAAACACGGCTCTTCGAGAATTGAAGTTCAACTCGAAGGAGCATAAGCACACACAGTTAATGGTCTTGTTTATGCCGAACGTGACAATATTCATGGTAACGAGTGGTTCGAAGGAGATGCTTCCATAAAGTTTCTCCTTTCCAATCTACGTAATGAAGCTGAATCTGCAGCAACTATTTATACACGTGGACGTAAAAAAGCAAAATCTCTACAAAACATAATGAGTAGTCAAATCTTGTTAAGCTGGAAGAACTGATCTGTCCTACATTCAAACAACTACAGGACAAACGAGAATATTATTCCCATCATGGGGTCAAGAAGGAGGAAGACTTTGCCTGTGCTTTCAATAACGCAATGGAACTCAAGCGAGGGCTCTGTAAACAGCGTCAGGAACATCTACGATTATTAAAAAACAAATGGAACACGAAGCCATCTGGAAGAAAACCATTCTTCATGAATAACACTTCGAGGACGAGGACTGCTACCGACGGAGAAGAAGAAGCTAATAAAAAACCAGTGTCCCCTTTACTTTCATCCAGTTCACCGTCACACGCATACAAAGACGTATGGTCGGACAATGAACAGCCTACAAATTCTACAAGTGCTTCAGCTGATGGAGTTGCACCCGGCTGATCGAATACCAAAAAGTTGGACACGCCCTGCTGCCATTGTTATCAACACAGATGACCACACAAAGCCTGGTTCACATTGGGTCGCTATTTTTGTCGGAAGAACGGGTGAAGGGATTTTCTCCGACAGCTAGGGGTTGGCACTATATGTTCCTCAGCATCTTCTTCGTTTACGGGGAAACTGTACCCTCTTCAGGTGGAACACAAAACTACTTCAGAGTGCCTCTCTTCAAAAGTGTGTGATCAGTTTTGTATTATGTTTTTGCATTGTTTGTGCAGTTCTTTGCGCAAGTTTATCCAACTTTTTTCGATGTAGTAGTGGCGCATACTCGCTCCTGAAATCTGATGGACTAGAATCTTGTGTACAGGCATGTTCTTCGAAACTTGCTACTTTACATCTATTTTAACTAATGTCTGTTTTGTCACGTACATAGGTCCAGTTTTACGTAACATTTGCTTCATCGATTATCTCTATTTTTATCATGCTACGTTAACATTATCATCATGTTTCTCCCCTCGTAGGTTAGGAGTTTTTATGGAATACATACATGTTGAGTTTTTCTCTTGGAATATGACCCTTATCACTATCTATCCTTAGTTGCTTTTTGTTTTGGTTCATTTGCGTGCATGTCTGCTTATCTTCTTCATATATATTTTGTTAATATTTTAATCATAGACTTGTAAGATTACATGTGTATGCTTTAGATCTAACAGTGAGTTTGATAAAATAAAAAAATTGAAAAGAGCGTAAAACTTTAGAATGTTTGTTTTTAATTCAAAACTTACCTTTTAAACTTAATTAGAGAGTAATATTAGTATATTAAATTAAATATCCTTTTTTTCCAACACCTATTCCATGTATCAACTCATCTCCCCTTTTTCAAACCAGAAAAAGCTACACCAATTCCGTTTTCATGACTCCACTCCTCCCCATAGACCACGCCCTTCAATCAATCAAAAGAGGTACTTCTCTCCCCAATCACCCTCACTTCTCACAATACAGCACGTCCTCGACCAATCAGAAGAGGCCACTCTCCTTCAATTACACCTACTCCTCGTAATAGGCCACACCTCCTCGTCCAATCAGCAGGGACCACGCCACTTAGATACCTTCACTACCTACGCCTCTTGGCCAAACAGAAGATGCTTCACCCCTTCAATTACCCTCACATCTCGGCATAGACCACGCACCTCGACCAATCAGAGGCCGCCCAATGGGTCAAAACTTATGTATTGAAAGGGAGTTAGGAGATTTTGGATACCTTAATAAATTCCTAGAAATTTGAAGAAGTTCCTGAGAATCACTACGCTTCTAAAGCAATTTTGTCAGATTACATCAAAATTAAGCAAGGTTTCAAAAATTCCGAAGATTTCTAAAAATATCAGAAGATTTCGAAGGGATTCTGGACGATTTTGTGATATTTCTGAACATTACAAAGGATTTTGAGTTTTTGACATATTTTATTACATCTGCAAGGATAAAAAGATTTGAAGAGAGACATAAATGGCCTCAATAAACCGTTTTTCTTTGAAAGTACACCAATGACCTGGTACAATCTGATATATTTTCAAGGGATTTTAGATGATTCCTACGTTTTTAATGGATTTTCATGATTTCTCAATATCGCAAGAAATCTCAAGAAGGATTTTGATCAATTTAAGAAAATTAATTTTTCGAAAATTCTGGATGTTTTCGGAGGTTCCAAGTTATTTTGAAAGTTTCCAAAAAATTGAATAAGATTTGGAAACTTTAAAGGTATTTGATAGAATATTGTAAGAATTCTTCGAGATCTTGAAGCGATACCCGGAGAACTCCCAAAAATTTCTAGGAACTATGTTTCAAGAGATTCCAAGCGGTTTCAAAGGATTTCGAAAGATTGAACAAAATTCTAGGTATCCCAAGGGATTTTTCAGCATTTCTAAAAATTTGTAGGAATTCCCAAAGGAGTTCAGAAAATAGATGGAAACAAGTTTAATTTCAAGGGATTCATAGCGATTTCAAAGATTTTCTGGGATTCTGAGGTATTCCAACTCATGTTCAAGAGATTTCGAATGATTATTAGGGATTTATGTGGATTTCAACAGTTTTGAGGAATTTTAAGGAATCGAGGAACATTGGTAGTATTCGAATTTCTGTCTGATAATAATGGAAAAGAGAACAGTAGTGTTGCAAAATTAAATAATATACATCAATTAAAAGATGTAGAGTTTTTTCTTGGTTTACTGGTCTCATTTATCTTGAAACTTTCTAACGTTTCGCTCTTCGGAGAAGAGCCTCCTCAGAACAACAACTACGAGTACCCATAATAAACGTAAATGAGTCAAACTATGAAGAAAAAGTGAGACAGAATAAATGAGTTTCTGGAGCAAAACATTGCTTCATGTGGTCAATCAATAAAAACTCTGAAATATAGTCACCTAATCCACTAAACCAAGATTTAGTATAAGAAGATGTCTTGTCTCAATAATAAAATTTGTAGTTTGACATCCCAGTTTTACTTTGTCATGAGGATGAAGTGATGGCTCACCAACGAAATTAATATAAACATCCTCACAATGCCGAAGAAAACTGGAATGTCAAACCAAAAATTTTATTATTAAGACAAGACATCTTCTTGCACTAAATCTGGGTTTAGTGGATTAAGTGACTATATTCCAGAGTTTTTAATGATTGGCCACATGAAGCAATGTTTTGCTCCAAAAATTCATTTACAAAATTATACATCAGTTAATATAAATCAATTTTTTCCATTGATGTTTCATCAGGAAAAAAGATCATTACTTGATTGATTGATTTAATGTGTCCCCTGAGCCTCGGCGTGGGACGCCGAGGCTCTTCCAGAGTGCAAGGCGGGAATCGAACCCACAACCAGCCGGCGTAGGTCCGAAGCGCATGCCTTAGCCCCCACGGCCAGCTGGCCACTTGAAACGATAATTACTTTAGGTTGGTTAATTAAAAGATGTAGGTTTTTTTTGGGTTTACTGGTCTTAGATTGGTTAATTTTACCGGTCTCCGGATAAGTACCATTTGTCGGACAGTCCCGTTTACTTGAGCATTAGAATATTGCAATAATACCAATGCTGATAAGTAAATAGATGTTTGATTTTTTCGTACTTGCTAGTACCACTGTTTGAAATAGACGCAATAAACTCTGCGGTAAACTTTGCTAAATTCTGCGGAAAATGTTGCCAAACTTTACTGTGAACTTTGAGGTGAACTCTTTGAATGAAATAGCCATATGAAATAAATTAAGTACTGGTATTGACAATACACTAAGAATTTTGAGCTTCCATGATATGAGGCAACAGGACCACGTATGAAGCACATAGTGCGTGTGAGGTTACTCAACATTTCGTTATCAGGTGAGGAAGTCCAGCACTGCGCATCACTCCGTGTAGACGAGTCAGCAAACTCCAGCAATATCACAGAGTTCAACCGAAGTGGCAAGAAGAATGGATCCAGAAGAGAGAAGACAGACATTCAAGCACAGTTACAAGAAAAAACATCCACGAAACTTCGATGCCACATAGCACTCAGAACACCGAGAAACCTCACAAAATAATAGAGAGAACTCGCTCATTCGACAAGTTGAGAGATACAGAGCCGCCGATCGACCCAAGGCGTTCAAGGACTTGCCCAGTCTGTCCCCTCTCTCGGACTACCGGTCCCAATGATGCAAGTCAAGGTCAGGGTCTGCCTGTACGATGCTGACGAAGTCAACATTCGTTTTAGAAAACAATCAAACCTTCTAGATGGATTTCTGATTTGCTCGAAATTCTCGGAACAACAAGGGAATAGATCCGTGGTGAACCCGAAAACAGAAAGCCAGGTAACTGCTACCGCCAGCCGACAAACAATGGTCAACCGCTCTTTTAACAACTACTCACGGTAAAACAGTTATAGAAACTTTGATTCATTTGTCGGTAATTTGATATATTTAGAAGGCTGATTAGACTTCACTGCCAATTCGGGTTCGCTATTTTTTTTTCTTTGCGTCCGAAAATAAAAATTTTTGTGTTGAACTTATGGTTCCCTCTATTCCAATTTTTACTTGAATAGCTGTATTTTCTGAAATTGAGAGACTTACAGTCTTCGAATTTTTTGGCTATCCTGATTTATATATTTCGAATATTTGTTAATTTTTAGCATGTCTGTTCTCAGATGCGAAATTTTTTTTCTAATTTACTTAGCCTGTCTCGCTTCGAAATACATGTGTTTTTTGGCAGTTCTTCCTGAATCGGACAAATAATTACAGGAGATAAATTAAATGTAGAGATAAGTTTCACCCTATTATTATAAAATTTTTCTAAATTGTAATTGAATTGACTGATTGTAACGGGGGTACCCGGCTATCCAGGACTATATATGTACAAAATTCGAAGACCAGCAAATAGTCGATAGAGCGCAAAAATTGAATCCGGACCAGGATTCAAACCCAGGCCGACGATTTATTGAGTCGACACGCTTTCTACTGCCCCACGCAGTCCAATATTATTCGGACTCAATGGGGCCCAGACGCTTTAAATTTGCTCTATATCCACTATATGCTTCTTACGACATCGGTGAGGAGGTAGGGATCACTAACTTTGGGGTTTTAACTTATGTTAAAACCACAACGTTACACCTGATACGAAAGGCATTTTTCCTCGAATATCCTTACTGTAAGTATTTTGAAGTTGCGAATTATTAGGCTCGTTTCCTTCGAAATAAAAATTTGTGATACATACAAATACCGTATGACTACTGAATGACATGTTTTCCGACCACCGGTGTTTTCTTAACTTTTTCCAAAAAAAATTTTCTCCCATAATATAATTTGAAGAGAATGTATTGCTAAAACAACTTTATGCATGAATGAAGAACGTGGATTTTTGTCGAAGCGAAGTTTAAAATAAGTATGTGATACGATTGAACTATGAGGGTAATTCTATTCGGCCTACTACCATTGCGTTCACACCATATCGCGCTGGTGTCAGAAAACATCAGAATATTAGAATGGACAATGAGTACTTAAAAATGAAATGATTTTAAATTTGAAATATTTGTTGAACAATAAAATTTACGTTTAATGGTTTAGAACAATATTTTCAATGGTATAACTTATGTGAATGTATCAAAACTTATGTGAAATACAACTGAAATAGTGATTTATTTCATAATGGAAGGAAACCATTGGAAGAAAACATGGATGTTGCAATCAATAGATCCAAAGTCGAACATATTTCGGCACTAACTTTGCATCACTAGTACAGGCTCCATCCGAATTCGAATCCGAATCTGCGATATGTGAAATTATCAGTGAATTATTTATAGATTTGAAAAGATCATTTACATATGAGTGCATTCCCTTTTCACAATTAATTTGATCAGGTCTGTCAAATCGGGTGCAAGGACTTCCTGCATGATAAAAAATGTTAAGGATGACCTAAATAGGTATTGAATGATTTATTTTCTACTCGAAATAATTGATGATACTATTTTTCCAGATGAAACAAAGTTATTTGATAAAAATTAAGATGAAAAATCACTCACTCAACTCGTGATGGAAAGCATATACTTACTAAAGTTTCCTTTGAAGTAACCAGTGCCACTGAGCGGGAGCAGAAGTAATCTTCCGTGGACATCGTAATAGCCTTGGACGTGTACGTAAGGCATTTGTACCTGGATGAAAACCGTCAGATCATTGTGATTGGCGTGAAGTTCATCAACGAGAAAGTTTGTAGCCCCATACACTTTGATATGACTCATATTTGCTCTGATCTTCAGCGCCTCGAGATTTTTGTCGACAGTCAACGATGGTAACAGCAAAGGGTCTAATGGTGGTAGTTTCAGAGACGGAATTCCTTTTTCAAAGTATGGTCTTATGGCTTGCAACTGCTTCTTGATACAATCATCATATCGACTTGAATCTTCTATGCGAGGACATGAAGTCACACCAGGAGCTGGAAATTCGTCAGGCATGCTTTCTTATTACATATTCCAGGTATGCCCTAATTAAAAGTACTATATATCGTTCACAGGAGAAGTAGGACTTCAAACGACTGCAGGATTATTGCAAAATAAAACAAGCAACAGGCATTTGAACTTTGTATGCCAAAAAAACGCAAGCTTCAGCAAAGCAATCTTCGAGATTATGAAGAGCCCGCGAATTATTCTATGACTTTCAAAATATTTCGTCACTATATCGCGAATCATGGAATAATTTTTACTATTCGGAAGTTGTCTGGAACCTTGCTATAAACGTTTTATAGAATTTTT
>WSXT02148109.1:0-10336 GCA_011762715.2 Neuroterus valhalla
AACATGGATTTTGTAGACTTTGATGATAAATTATTGCAAAAAAAGCTTCATCCCCCCATCTGTCGGGGAAGGAAGTCATTTTCAACACCCAAAAATATAAAAAATCGGGAAAAAAAAATCTAAAACGTGTTCAATGCTTCATACCACAAATCTTAAACATGGATTTTATAGGATTCGATAGCAAATATTTGCAAAAAAAAGTTTCATCCCCCTATCTGGCGCAGAAGGCTGTCATTTCCGACACACAAAAATATCAAAAATCATTTTAAAAATTCTAAAACGTGTTCGATGCTTCTTTACTAAATTCTTAAACATAGATTTTGTAGATTTTGATGGTAAATAGTTGCAAAAAAAAGTTTCATCCCTCTATCTGGCGCAGAAGGCTGTCATTCCCAACACCCAAAAATATAAAAAACAACGGAAAAAATTTGAAACGTGTTCAATGCTTCTTTCTGAAAATATGAAACAAGGATTTTGTAGATTTTGATGGTAAATAATTGCAAAAAAAAATGTATTCCCCTATCTGTCGGGGAAGGCTGTCATTTTCAACACGCAAAAATATCAAAAATCGTGGAAAAAATTTAAAACGTGTTCAATGCTCCTTACTAAAATTCCTAAATAGGGATTTTGTAGATTTTGATGGTGAATAATTACAAAAAAAGTTTCATCTCCCGAACTGTCAGGGGAGGCTGTCATTCCCAACACCCAAAAATATCAAAAATCGTTATAAAAAATTCTAAAATGTACTCAATGCTCCTCACCTTAAATCTTGAACATGGATTTAGTAGATTTCTATAGTAAATATTTGCAAAAAAAGTCGCATCACCCTATCTGTCGGGAAAGCCTGTCATTTCTAACACCTGAAAATATCGAAAATCGTGAAAAAATTCTAAAACGTGTTCCGTGCTTCTTATCTAAAATCTTAAACTTGGATTTTGTAGATTTTGATGGTAAATAATTTCAAAAAAAGTTTCATCCCCTCAACTGATGGGGAAAGCAGTCATTTTCAACCTCTAGTTATTAACAATTTTTCTCGACAGTTAGAACATTTAGAACTTTTTTCACAATTTTTCACCATCAAAATCTACAACATCCAAGTTTAAAATATTAGGTAAGAAGCTTTCAACACGTTTTGAAATTTTCTTCCGATTCTTTATATTTTTGGGGATGAAACTTTTTTTACAGTTATTTGGTATTAAAATCTACTAAATCCGTGCGTTAAATTGAAGATAAGAATATTATGGATTTTCGTTTACCATAAACGTGCAAACTTCAGTTTCATTAAAATGAGAAGATATCTTGAAGCGCTGAAGTTCACTATCTTTCCGGTTACCATTAAACAACAAAATACTTTTTAGGCGATGAGAAATTTTTCTTCGTTTCCGAAAATCTCATCTTCGAAGATGGTCAACTTTTTTGCAGTGCAATCATTCATTACTTGTCATGTAACTTTTATTTCTTAATTAAACTAGTTACTTTTTTAGTTTTTCAAAACTCTCCCTTTCCGTGTTTTCGAGATGCTATTTCGATGTTAATAAACCGTGTATTATACTATTTCGATAAAAAGATACTGTTCTATTAGGTACTTAGTTACGCTTGATAAGAGACACATAAATTGAAGAGCCAGAGTAGAGAAAAATACAAAAGAAACGGGCGATATAGTACTTTGAAATTTACGATCAGAATGAGGATAACGATGCAACATTGCTCCAAGTTTCTTCGATAATAAAAAAAAAGAGAGAAATAAGAGAGTAGAGGATAGAAACGAAGAAAAGAGAAAATAACAAGAGAGAATGCATGCAAGAAAGAAAGAGAGAAAAAAATAATAAATGTGAGAGAAGGAAGGGAAAATTCGAGAGTCAACGACGTTTGTACGCTTTTTCATCATATTTTATTATATCGGGGGTGAGAATTAATTAAAGTTAAACAGTTCTAACTGCCCTACAAGCAGGTTAACTGCTGGCTATTGTCTGAAATTGTGTACACCTCATGGATCAATGGGGTTGTCGAACTCGAATGGAAAATAACGTCCAAAAGAAAGAGGAAAAACATTTATTAATGTTACAAATCACATGATTAACAATAATTATTATCAATTATAATTGACAGAATTCTGTATCTGATTCTGAAAAACGTATAATTTTGCTATAGATAAAGTCTTAGGAAAATTTGCACATCGTCATAAAAATTCCGTACTGGACGAATATTTCTATTTCCAATTAATGTTCTTATGGTGAGAAAATATGAATAAACAAACAAAAACACGAAACAAATCTTCTTTATTTCAACCTTTTCGACTCCTCACTCATTATCATCCAAATATGCATGCAAATGTTTTGTTATAAAAGGTTTGAAAATATATGAAAAACTGTACAGTTTTCTCTTCATGAGACATAATTCTCAGGATTTATAATATTATTATTATAAAATACGGACAAGTGTCAAATATCAGAAGTATTCCCGCTCAATTTAATTTGTGATTTATAATATCTAAAATTATCCAATTTTGTAAATAAAAGAATCAACAAACCCAACTTTATGAACTTACCAACCGGAAATGTATCCCTAAAATTCTGAATGAAAGTATTGCATTTTTAACAAAATGGAGATTAATTTTTATACGAATGACTAATTTTGCAACTGAAAAAATGAATTTCTATGCGAAAATATTAATTTTCCTCATAAAGAGGAATTTTCAACAAGAGGCATAACTTTGCTGCAAAATGGTGCAATTAAACCAAAAAAGACGAATCTTTTCACCAAAACGATTTTTATGTGTCCATGCATAAAAGAAGTTTCATACAAAATGTTCAATTTTTGAGGTAAAAACAGATATATTATCAACAAAATACACCAAATTGCAACGTAAAAATTGAATTTTCAACAAAAAAGATTAATTGTTCAATTTTATGCCCAAAAAATTCTAATGGAATCAGAAAAACATCAATTTAGGATGAAAATACGAACTTCCAACCAAATTCATTAATTATAAACCGAGAACTCGAATGTTTGATTAACAGAAATTCAAGAACGAAAACTATAAATCTTCAATAAGAAAATGGTTTTAGAACAAAATGGATCCATTTTTAACTAAGTTCTTGAATTTGTAATCATATGAGACAAATTCTCAATGAAAAATGTAATGCATAGTTGATATTCTAAACAAAAAAAGATTATGATCATCCACTGAAGCCAAATAATTCCCAACCAAAGATTTGCATTTTCGACCAAAAAGATTACTTTTCTGTCAAAAGCATGAATTTTCAACGAAATACATGTGTTCTTGAACAAATAGTTAGATTTCCACCAAAAAATGTATATTTTTAACAAAAAATATAATGTCTAGATTTATAGATAAAAAAATTAGTTTTAAAGACAAAAAGCGAATATTTTAGGAGAAAGTTGAATCTTCCAATAGAAAAGATGAATTTTTAACCAAACAGCAAAATATTCAATCATAAAAGAGTAATTTTCATCCAAATTTTGTCATTTTGAGCCAAAAGATTAATCTCCAACCAAAATTGTTATAAACAGGTTTTAGGACAAAAATATTCATTTTCGAAAAAAAACAATTATTGATAAAAAAGTTACGTCTTCAAATCAAAAGATGAATTTAAATATTTTGATTTAAAACCAAAAACAATTGAATTCAACCAAAAACGATCAATTCTTACCAAAAAAAGTTAAATCTGTAACCAAAAAATATTATTTCCTAATATAGCAGTTGCATTTTTAACCAAAAATGAGAATTTTACACACAAAAATACGAATCCCCACTGGAGCACATATATTTTCAACCAACTAGTTGAATTCTCATGTTAGAGAAGAGGATCCAATTTCTACCAACATGAACGAATTTTCGAGAATTGAATTTCTTTCAAAGAAAATGTAGAAATTTTTCAAATTATTTTTGAAGTATACAAGAAATCTACTGTTTTTGTGTCCAAAACGATATTGAATTTTTTGACCTCACAATTTTAGATTCCCGCCAATAAATGTATATTTTTAACAAAAAATATAATGGCTAGATTTCAAGATAAAGAACTTAGTTTTAGAGCCAAGGAGTGAATATTTCAGGAGAAAGTTAAATCTTCCACCAGAAAAGATCAATTTTAACCAATTTCTTAATATTCAATCATAGAGGAATAATTTTTATCTATATTTTTCCATTTTGAGACGAAAGATTGATCTTCAAAAAAAATTGTTGAAGTCAGGTTTTAGGACAAAAATATTTATTAAAAAAAACAATTATTGATGAAAAAGTTACGTCTTCGAACTAGAAGACCAATTTTAATATTTTAATGCAAAATCAAAAACAATTGAATTCAACCAAAGAAGATCAATTCTTACCAGAAAAGTTGAATCTTTAACCGAAAAATATAATTTTCTAATCTAGCAGATGCATTTTCAACCAAAAAAGACGAATTTCCACTGATACACATATATTTTCCGCCAAATAGTTGAATTCTTGCGTTAGTGAAGAGGATCTAATTTGTAATTTCTACCTGTCTTAATGAATTTTTGAGAATTGAACTTCTTTCAATGGAAATGTAGAATATTTTAAAATTATTTTTCAAGCATTCAAGAAATCTGCAGTTTTTCATGTCCAAAACGATAAGGTATTCTTTTTTCTCTCACACAAGCACTGAAAATTGTGTTGACCTTGAAAAAATTATCAAGTTCTTTCAATAATATATCAAGATCAATACTTAGTATTGGCAGCTTTAACTTAAAAGGCTTATTGAATACACCTCACCTAGCACGACGGCCTCCATCCGAGCATAACCGAGCCAAGTAATGCTCAACTTCGGTGATCGAACGAGAAGCCTTTAACAATTCCACTTGTCCCAGCGGACACACGTGATTCAATTGTTCGAGCTTCTTTTCCACCAGTAATAAAATGATTTCTTTCATTTTCAATCATGAAAAAAACTTCGAAAATCGTCGTTTTAAATATGAAAAATTTGCATACAATTGCATACAATTCAAGCTTAAAATATTTATTTGTTATTTAACAAATTTGCTGTCCAAAAGACTCTTGTCTTAAAAAAAAATGACTTTCCCTTGGTAGCTTTAGAAGCGGTTGGACATTTTCGAGTTTTGGAAAAATTCCTCAAACATTCGAGTTTGATTTCATAACTATTTCTTTTCAAAACAGAACGACAATAACAATGTATTCCTTCTTCTAATATCCGAATTCTTAAAAAGTTGTACTTCCTGAAAATTTAAATTTAAAATAGAAGGAAAAAATAAGAAAGAACCCAGAATGAGAATTCATACTACTTTTATCTATTTCCAGTCAATAACAATAAATCTCTAATACATACTACTTCTATACACAGTCGACTAGGGTTGAACGGTGACTCTCAGTTTACCTTTTTTTTTTTTTGGTATAGGTGCATATCTTTACACGTTAATCTGAACCTTGGGTGTCCACAGGCGGCACTTACAATTAGTATACAGGCTTAGGTACTTAACGCTCTTGGCGACTTTTAAGCTTCGAGATAAGCTGACGATGACTACGAAATCTAAAAGACAGGATTTACACTTTACACCTACCTAGAGTCCCCTGGCAACTGTATCTCTATACATATGCGCTATTTACACCGATCTTAAATTAGTGGTAACATCGAGGGTTGACACAGAATGGGACGTGCTTAAAAAGGGTCTTCAAGTCTCAAAACAAATGTCTCAAAAAGTCTTCAAAAAAGGTGAGTGTCCACTTCTACTACTACGTAACTAATATGTATATACAGAAAGATTGTGTGGGTGGTCCTTGGCCATCCGGAATCAGACGATCCCACTGATCTCTAACTATTTACAGGTCACTGGAAAAAAGGTAGGAGCAAGGTAGGCCCCTTGCAGAGTTCTTATCAGATCGAGATTTCCTAATTTTTACAAGAGAGGTCCCAAAAAGAAGACTCGATTAGCACCTAAAGGACGTTAGCATCATTTGGCTCTTCCATATTCATACTATTTTATATCAGCTATCGACTATCTACGTTTACATTTATACTCTTGGATGATCCTCAGTCGTAACAGATTGTAAATACTAAAAAGAGTCAGACTAAGCTCCTTTATAATCCTAATCTTCCTGAACCTACACAACAATTTACGTCCCACGTGAGACAATAATGTCTAGCAACTTTCCACAAATTTCTCTCGAAACTTGGGTGTCCATATTAAATCTACGTGGGGCACAACAATTTCTTAGAGACGTGACATTAATTTACAACAATAATTTAAAGGTGAACGAGACGATGAAAATATTTACAGTAATGAACTAACCCTCTAGAAGTACAAAAGAACACGATCATGTTTGGATTATTTTATGAAGGAAGCAAAAATTATTTTTAATGGTCGTGTTTTTTAGGTTCTTCAAAAAAACAGTTGTTTCCTTATAGGTGATTTTTACGAAGAATAAGATATTTTAAAGCCTTCAACGCCTCATTATATCTTCTATACTAAACCCTAATTTTCTGGTTGTGCTGGTCTTTTCGCTGGTTTGACTGATACTGATGGATTCCATATTTTCAGGAGAAATTGATGGGTCGATTCGAAGATCTTGAGGAATGTCGGTGTGTGTTGTAAGGTGGGCTTTCAAATTGCTTCGTTGATTGAAACTCCTTGCGCAAATCGGACATTTGTGTGGTGATTCCTGCATGTGAAGAATTTTGTGGACTGCTAGAGTTCTGCTCTGGCAGAATCCTTTTCCGCAATCGGCACACTTGAAGGGTTTTTCCTTACTGTGGATGTATCTGTAAAGAAAGAGAAAATTTATTAGAATTTATACTTGTTTCACATTGAACTTCACATTCAGTTTGTGTTGATTATTTATCCAGCGATAAAATAATAAATTTAGAATTCAGAAAATTTTTAGGCTAGATTGCAGAAAAGCTGGTACCCTTTTTTCCAGGTTCTAGGAAATAAAGGAGGGTACCAGTTATTCTGCAATAAAACCCATTTTTATATTGTTTTAAGATCTGTTCCATGTAATTTCAGAAGGGCTTTGAAAGTGTACATTTGTAATTCTAAAGGGAATGTAGATACAGGGTCTATAGTAATCACTATAAAATAACATTGGTTATTTTTTCTTGAAAACAAATTCATAATCAGAATTTAAAATTTTCCTGGTCACTATTTTGTTGAATCCACTATATAATAGATAAATTACTAGAAAGATGAATGGAATTGTGCTTTAAATAAAAGAAGTTTAGGGAAAATTTCATGCATTTTTAAACGTTGATGAATAGAGTACAATTATTAGTTCTTTAATCTGATATTTAGTTTTTAACCAAAGCCTATTGAATGCAATATAAAATTTACAACCCTCTCTCACTTTTATTATAATGCAACAACAGTTTTTGTAAATTATGTAGACACGTTGAAATTCTTAAAAGGAAATTGATAGCTCCTTTGATAGACGATCAAGTATGTTGCTAGGAAGTATTGGAATCAACAGATTCCTAATGTCTACAAGCAACATAACAAATTGTTGAAACCAAGCGAGACAAAAAAAATTGTAGTTCTAAAATCTGAAATGCCTACTACGCAGAAAAATAATCTTCTACTATCTACTTGAAATCTAAAAGGAAACAGAACCTAGAACAAACTTTGATAACCGTTTCCTTTCATCATTCATATTTATCCTAAGATTTAGGATTCAGGTATATGGCAATGTAAGAATTAATCTATATACCTTTCCTATTCTTTAATATCCACCTCTTCGAAACACAACTCAAAGATCAAAATCTCAAGTTCTCTACTAACAAATGGGACCTCGCTTTCCATTTAGAATTATGACAATCAGTTCTTTCTAATCCAGTCCACTCATTATCCTTCACCATTATACTGCATCAATTTACGACTCTCCGAACACTATCCCGAATACCCTCCAATCCCAACCTAATTGTTTCCAATGTGACCCAATTCTACCTAGGTCATTTCCAGTCTAGCCTGACTCAATTCTGTCCAATTTCTAAATGTGAAACAATTAAATCACAACTTTCAACTTACCGATGATCCCTCAAATGATCCTGTCTTCGGAAAGCCTTTCCACAAATCTCGCAGGAATATGGCCTTTCATCAGTGTGGGTCCTTTCATGAATAAGCAAATTGTAGCTTTTCGTGAACTGCCTGTTGCAAAATTTGCAGATGAACTGCTTCTTCGGCCTCTGGCCAGGTATTCTCTTCGTCAAGAAGGAAGCGGGTGGTGGGACCGGAAGTCCAGGATGCATCTGATGACCTGGTGGTCCATGATGATGTGGAGACAATGGAGTCTGGGGACAACAACCTCTCACAGCCAGGAGAGCTGCCCCTCTCAACCAATGATCCAAAAAAGCAGCATGGTACCCGTTGGGTTGTTGTGGGAGTTGCTGTTGCTGCTGATGGTGGTGAAGTTGTTGTTGAGGAGGCATATGGAGTTGCTGATTCCTGATCCACCTGGCAGGTGACGTCCCATGCGGGTGTAACCGATCAATTCCTGAAGAGGGGGGAGTATGTGGCGGCGTCAGAGGCTCCATCTTCGCTGTGTCCATCATCTTCGCAAACAAGCTTCTTCCCTTAATTCACTAGAATTTCACTTTTCAACGGGTTAGAATGATCTGAACTCCACAGGACCTTTTCCCCCAGTCGAGGGTGAACCCAAAGCACACTAAAGAAATGGTCCCGTTCAGATTGCAAAATCTCAAAAATGTTCCATATATAGTCCCCACTAAAATATCTTTCGCTTGTCACTCTTAAAACCTTATGAGCACTATAGAATTCCTTCTCTATCAATTCGTACATGAATCAACACATATGTAAAACTCGGAGGATGATTCACTATTCAACAATATTTATTGTTTATAGTACAAAAAACACTCTGGAGAGAAGGTGGGTGACACAAATGGGAATATCACTACAGGTGGTAGAGAGATTCGAGCTGATGGTTGGTAGCAGTTCGTAGGATGGGCAGTTTGAGAGTCAGAAGAAAAAAGAAACAAGACACACTCTACTCGAGGGTCAGAGAGATACTGGCTTGGTTGAAAAGTTCCTCTGGCTAGCTGGTGGAGTGGAGAGCTCCTCCTCCCATTCCTGATGTTAGACTCCCGGTTGGTGGCGACTTCTGAAGGGGCGGGGCTTCCGACTGGAGAACCCTCAGGGCGTCGCGACGCTACCCCTGCAGACGTCGTGCCTCATAGATACACCCGCGCTCCCACCTGCGCACACGACACCCACGCGTCTTACTTCCGTACTCGATTGCCAGCTTCCATGGCCGACCGTTTCGGGACTTTCTGTATACCTACCTTTATATGCCTTTTCGAGATGAGAATCATGGAGGTGTAATTGTGTTTTAGAAAGTGGCAGAATGCTCACAGAATTCACAATGATTCAAGGTTTCCAATTCTAAGTGACGTTCTTCAGTTGTTCAGTTGCTCACTGCAGGAGGAGCTGCAGATTTTTAGTTTAAAAGCAACTTATCAGGACTCCTTTTTTTTGGAAATTTGTGATTTCTACTGTTTTTTTTCATGGCATACATTTTTCACACTCATAGATAGTGTAATATATTCCTAGTAATATAGAAAAAATATTTTCTTAATATATTCTTCTATTTTGTATAGGATTCAGAAATGGAATGCTTGATTTTTAGGTATATAAAAATAAAATATAGAATAAAATATAAAAGTAAATAAATAAAATATAAAATAAAAAGAATTTATTATATCCAAGGGACTAATTTACGTCCAGCGGAAACGTTCTTCAAGTTTAACGTATAACAAAGAAGTAGCTTTTATAAATAGCATTGCTACAGCCATATAACATAACAATTACGGAACAGGAACGTTATATTGTTCTACAAGAGTGATACGGTTCCCTAAATATGAAGTGTAACATATTTATAAGAGAGTAATAGTACTTTTACATCAAGAGCGTGTTCCTTAATTGTTCTCTATTCCACAAGGCTGTTACATAACTGTTATGAAACGAAGTTACAATGTAATGCTGTAATTTTTTCATAATTTTAGAATGTAACAAAGTTTTAGAACGAGAATAGGACATTGTTTTTAGAAAAATTGTTCCGTAACTCTTCTGTATGCGTTCCGTAAGAAGGTTAAGTAACAATTAGGTACGGCCGTTACAATCTGGTATCAGAATATCACAATCTAGCAGATGTGTAACAGAATAATAGAAGTCCTGCGTTATGGGAATATCACAGTTTATTTCAAACGCTTTTTTTATGAACAATTTCTACAAAAAGGATTTATAAGAATATTTTTAAATATGTGACGTGCGCCGAAGAAAGGGGGCTTACTCGAGAAAAATCGAAATCGAGGTTTTTACATCTTCTGATCCT
>WSXT02148120.1:0-24347 GCA_011762715.2 Neuroterus valhalla
CAAACCAGACATACTGTGCTGAATAAAAGGAATATGCTCATCGAAGAAGACTATAAAAACCTACAATTTTCAGATGTGCATTGGCTTCGAGACTTCTAATACCAGGTGGGGAGCAACGTACGTTTCAACACTTAAGGATTACTGGCAGCACAGTTCGGATTAGGCAATTTAGCACAAGATACTAAAGACTGCGAAATCCTTTTAAAGATAGATAACACAACAGCCATAGCATACGTTAACAGGGTGGGGGGCGTGAGATACCAAACCTTGAATAGCATAGCAAAAGAAATTTTGGAGTAGGCAGAATCGCTTAACATTTTTCTCGCGGCTAGCTATATTCCCTCTTGCGATAACACCGAAGCGGACCAGTTATCGAGAATAAAGAAACGACGATACCGAGTGGGAATTGAATAATGAAATATTTAAAAAAATTTGTAGAGTATTCGGAGAACGACGATCAAACCAGGTTGATGCATTTACTTTTCCTTTGACCCATCTGATATTTCATGCATTTCCACCATTCAGTCAAATTTTAAAAGCTTCGAGCAAACTTTAAATTCCTAAAGAAGCCCTGGATAATGTTATCGCTTCACCAGCTTCAGCCACAGCAAAACAGTATTATGCAATTTTACAAAAATGATGGTAATTTTGTGAAATAAATAATTATGATTTTTACTTTCCGAATACGAATAATGTATTAAAATTCTGAGCACATAGATTTAACAATGGCGCCTCTTTCGACACGCTTGATACATGCAGAAGCACGATTCCATTTATCTTAAGTGATAAAATTGGTGAGGACGATAAAATCACTTGTTTTCTGAAAAGGGTCATTCAAATTGAAACCCAGAAAATCAAAATATAACCAAACGTGGGATGTTAGCATAACCTTATACTATCTCAAATCCCTAATGCCTTTAGAAGAGTTTTTTTTTTTTTTTGGTAAAGGAGTAAAAAACGGAGAAATGCTCATGCACTAACCACATTCGTACTTTGGGGACCAAGCGTGGCCCACAAGGAACGAATGTGAGTGTGGGACTTACCGAAACGGCACCT
The DNA here is from genome assembly GCA_011762715.2 of Neuroterus valhalla. Classification (NCBI taxonomy): domain Eukaryota; kingdom Metazoa; phylum Arthropoda; class Insecta; order Hymenoptera; family Cynipidae; genus Neuroterus; species Neuroterus valhalla. The sequence continues at coordinate 1,057 of WSXT02148120.1, forward strand.
GCCCACAAAAATCTTGAACTCCTCTTTTCCTGCCAACCTAGAACTCTGGAACCGCTTATCACAATGCTTCAAAGTATTAAGTTATAGGCCAATAAGCCGTACGCCAGCTCCTCCTTTGCATAGATGTGCAGCTCCTCCTTTGCATTGATGTTCAACTCCCAAACTAAACTAGCCTCATCTAGGGTGCGCGTCGTCCTCGCTAGTAGGGACAGCTGTCACTCCTCGGGCTCGCCGGCCTTCGACCCTGTGATTGGGGCTATTCTCTTCTTCGCAAACCACTGGAGTCTTCAGCTCTCTCTGAGCTGTTCCTCTTTCTTTTTCTGCCGAAGGACCTTCTCGATATACTGGGCGATGTTGTTCCAGTTCGTCTATGAACTGATCATGATTTCCACAATGTTGTCTGACGTCAGTCTAAGCCCGATAACTTCCTCCAAAGCATATTTTCCGCTGCCCATCTGGCGCATTCAAAAAATGTATGCTCCGCATCGTCTGCCTCATTTGGGCAATAGTCACAATTAGGGCTAGGTTTCTTTTTCCTGCGGAATAAATAGGCATTGAAGTTACCGTGGCCAGAGAGAAACTGGGTAATGTGACCATTTACTTCCCCATGTTTCCTGTTGACCCACGCTTTCACTTCGCCCATTATCCTGTCAGTCCACCTACCTCGCTCGTCTGACCTCCACTGCTCTTCCCACTTGAGAAACGTTACATGCCTCTCTCGGACTGCGATATTCTTATCAGGACTACTTTTCTTGGCTTTATAGATCCTTTCCATCTCAGCGGCAAGCAGATCAATGGGAATACATCCTGCTATGACAAACATCGCCGGACCGGATACTGATCGATAAGCGCAACCACTCTTAATGCTCCTTTCCTTTGAACAGAAATCAGCTACCTCCTATGGCATTCCAGTTTGTGAGCGTCCGCGCAGACTCCTGCGCCGCACAGCATGATGGAATGTGCCACGTTCATCAAAATCCTCCTCTTATAGCTTCTGGGGCCAGCTATGTTTGGCATAAGCCTTGACAGCATGCCGACCATACTTTCAGCTTTTCCAGCTGCCTTCGTGATTTGAACCTTGAAAGGAAGCTTCTCATCAATCAAGATCCCAAGGTACTTTAACACTCTCAGAGCTTCGACGTCATGATCTACTATTTCCGCAATGAATGGCTCAGCAAACCACCTTTGCCTGGTAAGAACCACCACTTCCGTCTTACTGGCAGCAAGCTAGAGACCGTGGGTTTGAAGCCAACTCTCAACTCTCCTAGAGACTTCCTCAACGAGGAGCCTTGCCATTTCCTCTGATCGAGCCTGGATCATAGCCGCCAGATAATCGGCGAACCCGAACAGTTTAACGTCGCCAGGTAGGTCCATCAATAGAACATCGTCGTAGACAGCGTTCCAGAGGTCGGGTCCAAGTACTGATCCTTGAGCGATGCCTGCCGTGACCTCTGCACTCCTTGATCCCTCTGTTGTTTCATAAGAGAGTTGCCTGCTGTTAAGATAATCACTCAAAATACGTAGAAGGTACGCTGGAATTTTAAACCTCCTTGCAAGGACATCAAGAATATCTACCCACTTAACTGAGTTGAACGCATTCTTAACATCGAAGGTGGGCATAACGCAAACTTTCCGAGACCGATTGTTTCCGATCCAAGCTTGCTCAACCTCGTGAAGAGCTTCCTTGATCGCCCCCACAGTTGACTTTCCCTCTCGAAAACCATGCTGGCTTTCAGCAAGTCCACCTGCTGCCTGAACTGCGGCTCTTAACCTGGCGCGCAGCATGTTTTCAAGGAGCTTCCCGATCACATTGAGCATACAAGGTGGTCTGTATGAAGACGCAGTAACCGGGGGCCCCTTGCCTTTGTCCAATCGGACAAGTTTCTGCTTTTTGCACCTTGAGCAGGAGACTCCAGATATGAGGCAGGCGTTGAAAAGATTAATCAGCACAAAAGGATGCTCCTTCGCTATCGAGCGAACCACCTCCGTTGGAATGCCATCAGGACCTGGTGCCTTACCACAAGCCATTTTGGAGGCTGCTATCCACGATTCCTCTTTGATGAAACGCGGGACTGCTTCAGACAGCGCTTCCTCTTTGATGTTCCGGATCGGATGATTGGGAAATAACACCCCAATGTTTTGGATCCATCATCTTGGGCTCCATGGCTGCAATTGGCTTACGTTCGTACAACTTTCTCGTGACAATTTGATAGCCAAGACCTTAAGTGTCTTGGTCAACGGACATTCTGACCTCAGCTCACTTGTGGTGCTTGCTCTCATTAATCGCTCTATTCAATACCTTCTTCGCATTCAGGTAGTCCCTGTTGACCTGGACTACATTCCGATGCTTCCTGCGCCCTCTGAGAATTTCCCGCTTCAGCCTGAAGCAGACAATCCTCAGCTCCGCAATCTCCAGTGTCCACCAGTATACCGGCGGCTTAACAGATTTCGAGGTCTCTTTTGGCATTGCAGCATTGCATCCTTGCACAATAAGGTTGGTCGTGCGTTCTGCCAGATCTTCCACGGTTGTTCTTGTCGCAGCTGTATATCCTCGTTCAATCAGCATTAACCCGCCCTTCTCAAAAATCGTGTTAAGAAGTTTCGTTGCGCTGAGCTTCCTAGCATTCCAGCCTTTCCTACCCCCACTGTTCTGGTTGGTACTAGAGGACCAACAGCTCATTAGGAAGCTAATGTATTGGTGATCGCTTGCTGTGTGGTCTTCCAGCACTTGCTATTCACGAACTCTTCTTGCTGCGCCCGGTGAAGCCATAGTGATGTCCAGAATGGTCTCGCGGTAACCCCTCCTTCTAAAAGTAGTCGAGGTCCCCGAGTTCGAAAGGGTTAAATCCAGTCTGGCCACCATGTCCGTCACCTCACGGCCTCTCACGTCTGTCCATGCCATGCCCCACTCTGAAGATTTTGCGTTAAAATCTCCCGCAATGATGACATCGCCGTCCATTGCTGAACAGAGATCTTCAAGATCCGTCATCTTTCTACGAAAGACTGCAATCCCCTCGTTAGGTGAGAGGTACCAACTAACGATGGTGTCCTTACCGCTCGAGATCCAAGCGAAGCTGTCTGCTCTTCGCTGCTTTTGTACTGGGAATCTGGTGTTGTTAACAACCCAGATGGCAGCAGTGCCACTGTCGTCACAAAACCAGCTTGAGCATTCTCTATCCTGGAATTGTTCGCTGACAATTAAAATGTCGGCCTTCTCTTCATAAGCTAGCTGGCACATAAGATCGTGCGCCAGCCCGCAACGACGAGGATTTCCTTGGAGGATCACCGCCATCCGCGGTCCGGATTACATTTCTGGTCAGCCTCACGAAAGACCGCACACCGAGAGGATCCAAGTATGTGGTCGGTCGGAGACCCATCTCTTTTCGCAGAACAAAGCAAACATTTGGGTTCACCTGAACAAAATTCTGCTTTGTGGCCTTCTGTACCACATTTCCAACACGATCGACTCCTGTCAACGCCTTTACAGCCGACTGCTACGAGGCCATATCCAAAGCAGCGATAGCATCGCAAGGCCCTCACTTTGAGGCGTACCCTGCAACTGACCCACCCGATCCTAATATAGCCCGCCTTGACCAATTTGCTGGCGTCAGCAACCCGCATTTCCGCGAACGCCATAAGGCTTCCTCGGAAATCATTTTTCGTCATATTGACTGTCACAGCCTCCATAGCTGCTTCTCCCAAAGTGGATTGGAGAGCCTATCTGACTTCTTCAGCATCTGTAGCAACATCCAGATCGCGGATCTGATTTTGGGCACGAGGCTCAAGCTGCCGCACCTTCCCTGCATCCTTAACGGCACTTTGCAATGCCTTCCCAAGCAGGGCTTTTTTTTTCGTTGGAAACACCAAGCTCCAAGAGTACATCGCCTTGCCGCGTCTTTGCCTTCAGAGAAGTGAGGCCTGATTGGTTTGAGTCAGAGGTGTCCAACGCGTAAGCAACGGTGTAAATAACTGTCACTCGACAATCCCCTCTCTTACCACCTTGGATGCGTTCATGCGGTGAGCGTGATGTGGAAACGGGTCCTCGGCGGCCGGGTTGTGTGAACAGTGCGCGCAAGTAGGCATGATCAGCCGTATTTAGACGAAGCCCGTGGTGGAATGAGGAGAGAATTCTCGATAAAGCGATTGGAAAAGGGGAAGAAAGGAGAAGCGCGCCAACCTTGCGTTGAACACCTCTGGTTTAAGTGAAAAGGCAGTCCATTTACTGGCTTTGAGCAACGCCCACAGGACTAACAACGTTCGCGAATATTACTATGTACAACATTGTGACCACAAGCAGTGGACTGAAAATAAGAACACCAGATATTATAAAGACTTCGGGCCTAGGCGAATTCCTGCCTTTGCTCATAATACCAAAGTTCGAAAATAATACAAGTTTATGTGCTGCATCGACGATTATATATCGGGGCCGTGAAAGAATTGTGGGGTAATAACCTAAACATGTGAGTTCGCAAACTTTGAGTAAGTAGATCAAAAATTTGTTCGAAAAGATTTGCATGGACACTGAGATTTTCACATGCCATCTCGTTAGCTACGCAACTATTTCAGGGGCCTATCTAGAAGGCGTAGACTGAAACACGTTCAGAAAACCGCCGACTGGTCTGAAAGTTCAAAGGTATTTGCTAATTCCTATAATCGGTCAATAGTTAATAATAGGATAAGCTTTGCAAATGCAATATTTGAAGTATAAGCTGAAACATAAGATGAAACGTACAACTCTATTTTTTATAATTCTTTGTATTCGTTAATTTAGTCTGACATATAATTGATCGATCAAACGAACTTACCTGTATGTAAAGTTCGTCGATTGTTCGAAGAAAGCCTTGTTTGAAGAGATTACAAACCCACTCATTGCGCAAAACGATTTGCTAATTGTATCCCACAACCCCTACACAATTTCAAACAATCGGGCCTCTAGGCAATGCGATCAGGCCTTTTCAAGGTAATGAAGGGATGTGAGGAATAGTATGTCAACTACTGGCAAATGTGTTCCAAATTTTTAACTTTTCTCTTCCCCTGAGCACAGCTTCTTCTGCAGATCCGTCATTGCGATGGCTTTTCCTTCCTGCTGTTCGAAGTTCAATAGTTGGTTTTTGTAAAGATATACTGGCAACATTGATTCGATCCAGTATGACAGCCCAGAATATTGTCATTACGGGATTTGCTTTCTTTTTTCAGAATCCTTTAATAAACATCTAGCCTCGTGAATCGCTTGCGATGGCTGACGTGATTTTCTGGGGGAATCGAACCTTTACTTAACGCGTGGTATAATGACGCCCTAACCATCTACCTACACCGACCTATTGTCAAATCTTTATTTTCTTTATTCATGTATGCAACTTACTACTTCTAATTTATTTTCAATATTTGAAATTTCATAACACAATATGTAGTACATATGCATGTTATATTTCTATACTCAACTGATATACGTATATCATGAGCAATTTTTATTTTAGTATGAATGAACGTTATTATTATTATTTGATTAATCAAGCATCGGTAATGCATAATTTATTTGCTGTTACATACATAGATATAATTAGAATTATTAGTTTTTATTACATAGTTGATAGCCACCTGATTTATTTATTCATTTTACTTTTTAAAGCGGATTTTGACTATAATTAATTAAATTAAACATTATCATAATCTAAACGTAACATTAATTATATTTAATTCTTTACGTTAAGACACTCTTGTACAGTTTACAAGCGGTTCATGATTCTTACGTACATATGTAACATAGGAATAAAAAAAAAGTATTTTTATACATGTAAATAAATTTAGAGCATACTTGAACGTGTAGAACTCGATTAAGATGACTCACTGAAATTTGGTTAAGCGTCAGTACAGCACAAACGCCTTCGGGATGTGCAATACAATTGTTAATTAATTTAACAATTTTTGAATAATTTATTCGTTTTTAATAATAACAGTTGTTTTTAGTTCTATGAATTGGAATAGTATCGAGGCCCCAGTTTAATTTTCAGCAGACGTTCAAAGGGCCTCTGTTGATATAGGCACTTTTGGCTCTGAAAATGGAGTTTTTCAATTTTACCAAATTTTTGAAAATCACGTGATTCTAAAGAAAATATGAAAAAAAATTATTATGTAAGCCCTTCAGCAGAACTATGTTTATTTCTAGTAACGCAATATCAGTTAGGTTAAATTAAATGAGTACAATTAAATAAAATTTCACAATCAATTATTATCTAACTCACCTGATAACTTCAGTGTTTGAATAACACTCGTGCTTCGTCTTACCGATTTTCTCAAGGCAGTATTTATAGGAAAAATTTAGCACTCATAACTTATCCAAGTTGTAGAGTATTTAAACACAGAACACTAACTTTTTAGACTAGAATAATACTGACTAACTCACGGTCGTAAAACTCACGATTTACAATTCCAAAAAACTTTTTTTCATCATAGCTCTACAACTACGCTACGGAATGCATTCAACGAATCAGGGATTCTCCTAACATGAATAAAGACGAGTAATCAGCTGACAACCCACTGGCTGTGTCCCGAATTAACATTTACCTACCTATATCATCAAATGTAGCTATTATTAGTTCTACTACTCGATACTACATGGTTCTGTATGTAAGAAGTATTTGATCAATCGACATGCGTCGAAAAAAAACAATACTATTGTTGTTGAGAAATTTCATACGAATTTCCAAATAAAGTTTTCGTTCAATGAACGTTTTTTTTTCTTGTTGCGTGCACGGGCCTTTATTTGGTGCGGGGCCCCTAGGCAGTTGCCTACCTTGCCTAATGGTTAATGCGGCCCTGCCTTTCTTTCTATCCAGTCTCTTACTCTCACATTCAGAACAGATACCAAAATTTTGTACCCTACATCAGGCAATGGCAAGCCTCTATGATTCCCCGTTGATCCTTCGTTACCGCCTTTATGCAGCGGAAATATTCTATGTCTTTCCCATCCTCTTGCCAATTTTCCTCCCTTCCCCTAGTTCTTTCCTTTCGTTTTGGTCTGAACTCCCTATAGCTTCCCGAAAATCTCCCATGTTCCGACTTTCTTCAACTTTTTCCCATTTAGACTCCATTTCCTCCCTAACCTTATTCGCTTTAGGCGTTTTCAAAAGTTTTTTTTGCTTCCTTGATTTCCTGTTTTTCGGTTTCATTCTTAGATTTTAAATATGCTTTCATTCAAACCCAAACTACTTTCTTCTGTCGGTCACATTTGTCCACTTCAGCAAAACTTTTTTTTGTTCCCCAACCCTCTTCTCCTACTCTTGATCCGCCTTTTTTATTCAGTCGACATTCTTTCGCAGCCCTTCTTATAAAAAAGTTTATCCTTTACCATTTCTCTTCTCAACCTAAATCTTCCTTAGTATCCATTTCTTCCCAAAAGTTTTCCATTAGGATCCTAAATTCTTCCTCCTTACTTCCGTCCCATACTAATCTATCTTCTGAAAATCAGTGCCTTATTCTTCCATTTTTCTCCCCCTCACCCTTCTAAAGTTCTTTTGTAGTTCAGTTCAAAAGCTATCGGCAAATGATCCGATTCGGTACGAGTTAAAATTCTCAGATCCGGAATTTCTCCCGCTTCCTCCCCCGCTTGTTCCATAGTACGGTCGATTACCGAGCCTCCATCCTCCCCGATTCTCGTCCACATTCCTATCTCGTCTCCTTTCATTCATCCATTGAAAATTACTAAACCGTTTCTACGTTGTTATAAACAATAATAACGCTTGTTTTCGTTCCCATGCCTCCCAGTACATGACCTGTTATATGTAAACCAAATTTTCACTCCTCAACATTAATCTTCGCAAATATATTATTTATGATTCCTATCATCTGCCCTCCCTTCGCTCTCCCCTTCTTCTTAGCTCTTACCGCAGATTTGGAACTCTAACTGAAACTCGTATCTAGCGCATTTTTGAAGTCTGTCTCCCTTTTTTGTTCGATCTATGTCTCAAGTATTACTACTATATCGTAGTGTTTACGTAGGTCCCACACCTCTCTCAGTTGCCTACCCCCAGCCAAATTCCAAATAATACCTTTAATCGTGTCTTCTTCGTTGCCCACAAAAATTTAACGGCACTTCTCTACCTTCTCTCTCGTTTCAGATGAATCTTGTTGCCCAATTCTCCATTTCATGTAGCTTGGATCCGCTGGCAGCCCTCGTCGCCTTGCCCCCGTGACTTGATCTGCAATCCACGATTGGACTTCTTCTTCTCTAAAAGTCAAGTCATCTCCAGCTGTGATCGCCATGCCTCTCAAATTGTGTTTGTTCTCCATCAGTTTCCTTTTAGATCCCCAAGAATCCAATTTCATTAGCGCTACGCTAGCAATTCGGGACATTTGTTCAATAAGTATCCACACTCCTGCATATGCGTATGGCGTTTCTTGAATCTCCCTCCTTAAATTCCGGCCTCTCGAGCGGAATCCTCTTATTATTATAAAATTTTTCCTCGCTTCTCTTTTCTTCATTTCTGACTCTAATTCTTGAGAGTTTAGGCTGTCTCGCGACTTATCTGCCCCTCCTCCGTATATACTGTTTTTCCTCTATTGGCTAGTCCCTCTTCGCCTTCTAGTTCATTTTTGCGATAGCTGTCTCTTTCCTGGGCCAAATTTTCCCCTCAATCTATACTCCAGGTTCTGAAATTCGAATTGTAGGCTATTCAATTTGTTCCTTTGCTTTGATCTCCTCTGCCACTTCCAGTTCAGTCTCCCTTGCTTTTAACAAGGTTAACGTTGTTACCTCCTCTATTGCTGCTCCTACATCTAATTCACAAGCACAATGCCTGAATTTCTCCAATTTTTCCACTTTTTTCCTCATTTCCTGTAATTCTGGCCTCACTTCACCTTCCCACCAATTGTCGAGCACTTTTTCGAACATTTCCTCCCAAGGATTCTCGCTCTCCATTGTCGGAATAACTTCCTCATTCCTCGGCCGCAAGATAACTGTATTTTCAGCACTGCATTCTGAGTCACTAAGGTCTTCGCTATTGCTCTCGCCTGACTCAGCTTCATTTTCTGCCAGTAGATCCCCGTTCGAACTTTCCGCGTCACTTCTCATTTGATTGCTGTCCTCTTCAAATTCATGGCCAGACTTGATTCTGTCTTTTTTTTTCTGTGAGCCCTGCGCCAGATAGTCCTCCATACTTTTAGAGCTTTTGCTCTCCGACTCCCTAAGCTTCTCTTTTTTGAATGGCCTCCCTGGTTTTCTTTGAGCTATCACCGGCGAGAGATCAGCTGTTCTCTTGATATTATTTTGACTTGACTAGCCGTCTTCAGTGAAATATTTGAACTACGCTGCTTGAAATGGATGCCGCCAAGAAATTCACAAAGACACTCGCAACGCTAAAAACTAATCCCACTTTTTCAGCTGCCTATTTTCCTTCAGCCGTAGCACTTATTTCTCCTAGGGAGAACTTTGGATAACACTCTCACTAATATATTCACTTCCGATCCAGCCACTGATAGCACGATCGACTCTCCAAAAAAACACTTCACTCACTTTTCCTATCGTATTTGACCCCAGGTTCCCGCAACGCGTGTAACGTACCTTGCGTAGTACTTTGTACCTAAGGAGGAAGGCCGGCATATGCTGGTTTTATGATCAACGGACAGGTAAAGATTTCGAAATAATAATTTTTCCTGGGTGTTTATTTTTATTCCAAACCTTTGCAATATTACACTGTTTTATCCATTCTGTGAGCAAATCCTGAACATAAGCTTCCCCCGAATCGCGAAGAAAGAATTGTGAATGAATAATAAAAAACTTTTGCAAGATGAGTAAATCCAACGTCAGAGTAGTTCCTACACTGGAATTTTGAGCATTGTCCTCGCAGTGACGATTGTGCCTAGAATGCCGCTCGTAAGCGAGTCGATCCAGGAGGTTCGGGGAGGGGCACTGAACACGCTCTCAATTTCGTCCAATGCCGTACGCTGAGAGCGACAGCACCTAAGCAGACAGTTTCATCAATCCGTGAACGGACGGAAATCATATAAAAAAACCTATAATTCCAAATTATCTACGTTTAGGCTCTCGCGGGAATGGTCGAAGGCCAATGCTGGCCAAGCTCGGAACCAGTTCATACATAGGATTCCAGTGCACTCGATTTCTTCCCCTCCGCAGAAGGAACAGCCTAAAGGAACACATATGTTGATGGCATCCAAGAATACGGAAATTCAGAATAAATTTCTTTCTTTGCCTCACCTTATGGTTGTTATATCATGAACCAGCCATGAGCAAACAGCGAGGATAAATTTCGGTGTTCACTTTAAAATTTTTGCGTCAGAATATCAACTATTGGAGGTATTCCAAAAAAGCAAACTCACGTTTGACAAAGGAGATTAAAAAAACAATTAATCGCGAAAATGGATTACGTAATGTCTGAGCTTGCATAGACAAAACATGGGAAATATACTAACGTCGACAATAATTAAGATAGTTATCATTCACAATAACACAATAAAAATATTTTCTCTTGAAAATGCTTGAATTAGCGGTTTCTGATTGCTGCAATTTCGAAACACATGGGTTGGAACAATTTATGATAATAACCTAGACATATATTCTATAGTCGTGCCAGGTGGTCGCTATTATGTTCAACTTTTTATTGTTGAAGAAATTTCAACATGGATACTATCACACGGTTGATTTTAGAAATAGAATCTTGAATAATTTGGAGTAGGTGTAATCATTGGGTCTGTGAATAACCTGTAGAAAGTTTTATTTGAATTACAACACGCAGTTTGTAGGAGAGACGTGGGGGACAAATTTTTAATTAAACCACGTCTTCAAGCCTACCTCGGAGGTGACAACTCATCGATGATATCATACAGATATAGAAGTTTAAAGAGGTCCTAATTCAATCATGAAATCATAACAATATCTTGCGGGACAAGAAATACTTTTCGAAAGGATTCTTGATGATGTTTATTTATTGATTGCTTGTAACAAAATAGTCTTCTTAATTCTAGGAATCACAATTATAAAATGTTTCACGAATAATTTTTGTGATTCTCCATTGATAATTTTCTCGCTTTAACTGCAAAGTTTGAGGAAAGTTTAGATATTCAGAAGACACCGCGCTTCTCTACTTATGTGCTTATAAAAAGTTGCTATCGACAGTGAAGAACTGATACCACCATCTTCTAAAACATTTCATAATCAGAAGAGAGTAATATTTCATGCATTTTGAACTACTTGCACTCAGCGGTAATGACTATTATAGGACATTGATTCTTTTCCAAATAAATGATTGAACTGGAAAATCATGTATTTTATCTGATACAAATGGAGTTTTCTCTCCGAAGAATTGCTTTGCGGATAACATATACATACTTCTAGAGTTTGGAATTCCAAATTCCCGAATGAATTTATGGAATACGGAATGAAGGATTAGTCATCTGCTAGAACTATCACTTGGAAATGGCTTCGAATTGGATGATCATTACCTAATGGAGTTTCATCAACTAATTTTTGGCTCAAATCGAAAACCTTACCGCTTCTCATGTTTATTCCTGCTCGTTCTCCCTCGTAATTAAAAATTCCACGGAGACAGTAAGATTTATCCAATATTGCAATGACGTCACCAGAGGATGTTGTTAATACTCTTCGATCACCGGATGGCATGGGCATAAAGTTATTATATCCTCTTCCATGCTGTACAATCGGTTCGTTTTCAGGAAAAGTGTACATGGCAATTTGGAATACCCGTTCTTGATTGATGTTAGGAATGAGTCGAATTAGACCAAGGTGTGGAACAGTTATTCCAAGTATGCGTAAAGGACGTGGCCTGGGAGGAGGAGACCTGGTCCTATCACGAAGAAGAAGAGGAGACCTGACTGCAGAATGAGTTCTGAAAATTTGTTGTGTGTTTCCAGGTAAATCATGATTGTCAGAAGAAACAGATCTTCCGGAACGGGGAACACCAGGAAAAGAGTCATCATCAGGTAAGCGGTTGTACTGTGAACTCAATTCTGTGACAAGAATGATACATGTTCGTTTTATATAAACTCACAATTATAAGGAAACATAAGAGGAATCGAAGGACGTCCGTCTTCAAAAAACTCCTTACAGAGTGATGCAAAGGCCCTTGGGATTATGTTATCATTTCTATATACAGGGTGTACCATAAAAGTCGTTATTAAATCACATCTGGATGACTAACTAATTATGAGCAATTACATCAGGCCACAGCAGCATTGCAATTAAAGCTTGAGGAGATCTTTCATTGGCTATATTTGCCTGCTCTGCATTATTCAACCAACCACTAGTAAGGGAGATGAAAAGGGAAAAAAGTTCTTTGTACCACGCGAAGATTGCTTTCTGGAATCTAATAGCTATCTTTTTGGTACATCCTGTATGAAGCCTTCTGCATATGCTATCCTCGAGTTCTGTATTCATTCGAGTTTATTCACTGTAAGGCAGATTTTTTCGGATGGGAGAGTACGTCTTGCTGAGAACCGTTGAGATTTTTCTCAAGATATCCCTCGAAATAGGTCGATTTTCTTCGATTCTGGTCCGAAATTATGCAAATATCGTATAATAGGAACCTAACTTTTCCAAAAATTTAAGAATATTTTTTGATTAAGATATTGTCAGGTAAATGTTATTAGCTTACATTTTTCACGAAAAACGATGTTCATGTACATAACAATGTTAGAAAATTAACACAGAAATACTGTCTTTTGTGGTTGAGTGTTCAATAAAGGAAAATTGTATGCAAAAGACTAGAAAACGGACAGGTGACAAGCGCGCTCTGGTAGGGTGTTGTTGAGGTACTTGAGAAACATGTTTTATACAATGAAAAAAGTTTATCTTTTATTTTCTGTCCCTCGAAACGTATTCCGGACGAAAGCATCGACTTCTCAAATAAGAACGTTCAGAAATGAGCTGCAGTACGTTCCCTAATAAGTGTATGCATATAGATGTCCGGTTCGGTTCTTTTGGAATCCAACATCCAACTGGTGAGCCTACGAAAAAGCCACCAAACGCATCCTTAGTTTGTCGATAGAGGGTCCATATGCCAAGGGTTTCTGTCAAATATGGTTACGAAAACTAATAAGCAGTGGCGGACAATTGTCCGGGGATTGTCCCGACGTACAAACTCCCCAGCTAAGGCGTAAACAACCGTCCTGGAAGCTGAATGGCACCTGGGTGTGGTGTCCTTTACGGTGCCTCCAGGATACTTGGCGATCTTCTGGAGTATGCAGCCTCACTCTTGCAAGCGGGGCTCTACGAGGCTAGACAATCCCTCTCCTAGCTACTTGTAGGGATAATTATGGAAACACAAAACCCAAATCAAATTATGAATGCGGTTCGAAATTATGGAACGCGCAGAGCACCCGACAATGGTTCGGCCAGTATTTACGATCATTGTTTTAATTGGAGATGTTCGAAGTTGATGATTACTGGTCATATTTTGAGTGATAAACCTAACTGTGAGGTCTCAGTTTAGTTTGTTTTACGTTTTGACCGTTTTCCGACGAACTTCGTCAGAAAGTTGTGATATTGAGATATATACATTGGACCTGTTCGACATGTTTAGGAGGTAAGAATTGGAAAGTATGAATTTTGATACAAAAATCTGTAGTTTGTTGAAGTGGTGAAAAAGTTTTCAAATTTCTAAATTTTCTTCGTGAAAAGATGTGTGTGGCAGGTTGATAGCTCTATCAACCAGGCTGTTAACAATTCTAGTTTTATAGGGTGGATGAGTAATAGATTTGAAGTTAGTATATCTACCTGACCATGCATTTTTACGAAACCAATTTGTGATGATTTGACCATTATTATTATTAATTTGTACGTCCAAAAAATTAATCTTGTTTCCATGTTCATATTTTATATTAAATTTTAGCCTGTCGTGATATGTGTTGAAAAGATCTTTGAATGGTAGAATTTGAGTTTGAGGGAGACAGGCTAATACGTCGTCAACATACCGATAGAAAAACAGATGATTGTTAACAGACTTATGGATGGATCAATAGTCTTACCCTACAAACATAAACTTCCAGAATTTTTCGAAAGCAATATAACAAACACAACATTGAGATTATTTTTAAACCTACTAAGATCCATTTAACCTCTTAAAACATAAAAAATATGGGATTCCGGAAGCTGAGGAAATCAACGCAATTTATAAAATAAATTGCTCTGATTGTAATAAATGTTATATTGGTAAAACTAAACGATATATGCACTAGCACTGACTAGCACTGCCCTTGCAAAGCATTCATCCACTCTACACCATAACTTCGACTTTGAAAATGCATCTATATTAGATAAAGAAATACACTACTACAACCGTATTATCATGGAAATGTTCTGTATCGTAAGAAATCTGAACAATGTAAACTTGAGAACAGATATTGACCATATAAGTGCTATATATAGCCCCATTCATGCAATGAAATAAATCATAGATTGAGATAACTTTAAAACATTATAACTAAAAGTTATAATCATATCAAACTTATATGTTATAACATTAGGTCTCTACAACCTATCTCTGTCTAACATCTGTGCCTACTCGAGTGCAAGTGAATACACGGCAGGAACATCAACGCAATGCTAATGTATCTTGACTGTCATGTAACAACCTATACTTACCACTTATTTCCTACATATTAATCTCTCTTCACTCCTTCTGCGGGACGTTATGAAAAAATAAACAAATCCAAGATCTGTGATTTTTGTTTAAAACTATTTGTTAAACTATGTCCATCCTGCAGACGGATTCAAGAAATGTTTAACTCTAATCATATCATTTTGTGTGAAATTTATAGAATTTTCTTTTTGGGATAGAATAGTGCAACAATAATTTCACATAGGCAAGGTACTATAACATGTTATAATGTTTAAAACTATATGTTGAGAGCTTCTGATTTACTGCGAAATCGCTCGTAAAATACTGATGTCAACTTGTTCACCACTGCAACGAACTAGAAATGTTTAGATTAACTTTTAGATCAAAATATATACTTTCCAATTTCAACCCCGTTAACATGTCGAACAACATTGAACAGCTTCAATCATCACCTACCCTGCTTAACACCATAATACCATAAAGGAAGTATTTCCGATCGTTCCAGATCGTGCCGATAACCTTCCGCAAACGAGAGATGAGACAAACTGCTGAAACAAGGCTTCCCTTGAGAGACGATGGCGATTTTAGAACAAGGAAAAACATCAACATTCAGGTTCATCTCAAGCCCAATGATCTGGCTGAAGTGAATGCTACCCTTCGTGGGTATCTCTCAGAGGATTCCAACCTCTGAACCATCACTTGTTCAGTTTTTGATGCGACGAGATGCTGATGCTGATTCAAATCGAAGGTCTAAACCGACGATTGATGAAGAGACTATAAGGCCGTTGATGAAATGAGGATCCATCATCATACATAAAAATGTCAAAGCTGATGACCATCAAGCAGTACTATCAAGGAGAATCAAAAGTTTCTCGCTGACCCTTCGTGCCTCATCAGCGATCTTCCTGGAGTAAATCTGCTGGAGAGAGATTTGCGGAGTAAAACATCCACTGAATGAAGGCACTAAGAACATCATCCGATTTGAAGAGCTGTGCGAGAAACTCATAATATCCGAGAGGGAATGACCACCATTCACTGCTGAGGAGGTAAAGAAAGTATTAAGGGGAACGAAAAATTTCTCTGCTGCTGGTCCACATCACTTTTGTTGGAAGAAGTTCACTTCTACACAACAACATCTGGCCCACATCTTCACCTCAAATTTGTAGCCGAAGATCTCTATACCGCTGTGGCTGGTGTAGGGACGAACTGTACTCCTACCAAAGATAGGCGACATGTCCAACCCAAAGAACTACAGGCCAATAACTTGTCTAAGCACGTAGTATAAGATCTTTACGTCTATCTTGGATGACAAGACTTGTGTGGAGCAAGATCTACGAACAACGAGGATCAAAAAGAGGCGCATCAGGCTGTTTCGAAAACTTGCTAATTGACAGGAGTGTCTGTTAGAACAAGAGTTTTAAAAAAGTACTATCTCCGAGAAAACCATCATGTGAGGAACAGTGTGCCACAAAATGCTTAACTTCTGTACTTACATATGGTACAAGTCTTCGAAGGAAATAAAGTTTTTATTTAGGTCTTAAAGTTGGCTTGTTTCAAGGTGTAATAGAAAAAGGCCCGGAAACTTATTCTGAGATATCTTCAGTAAATAAACTCAGATAAAATTCCTACGTATTTCAGACGAAATAATTTCGAGATCGATTCGCATAAATTATGTTTTGCGTATAGCTTGAAGAAATGCACTCACAATTATAGATGTATCATAATATCGTATTTACCAATAGAATTGAGGGTAATTGCGAGAAAAAGGACGAGAGTACAGACAGCCTTCATCTTTTGGAATATACTAGAAAATGTTCGCCTGTTCTACTAGATTACATAAAACAAGTGCTTGGTATATGTTACAGGGGTTCAGTTTGTCACCCTCAAATATTTACATTTATTCAGAGCGAGTTTCGAGAAAATAAGTTTGCTAACCAAATTTGCCAAAGCAAGTGTCACGATTTATGTAATGGTTCAAGCCAAATTCCGTCGACGAAGATTGTCTATCAATATGATTCAAAAATGTATTTCGAATCCCTTTTAGGAATTTTGTTTCTTTTTTCCCAAAGTCTGAGTCGAATATACAACAAAATAATTGCATTTGATCGATTTCCAAAAGAATGATATTCGAAGGTCTAGGTCCCGAACAAGTTCAACTGCTCATGGGCAAAATTTTCAGATAGTGCTTAGAGAGTTAGGATAGGATAAATGAGATGAGACCTTTACAAGCCCTAGGCTTACTTAAGAGATGGGGAATTATGTTGATAGTGTGATCCATTAGAAAAAATGATGTAAGATGGTTTGATAAAACTTTTCATGTGATTTATCATACATTGATGAAGATAGATAATAAGAGAAGGTTTAGTGTAAACATGGACATTAAGTCAATCAAATTGAAATTTTAAAAGCATAAAAAAATGTTTCGCTTGAATGATTAGACACAAGAAATAAGAGAAGTTGATCAATTGTTATCTTTTCTCGTTTGATTCTTTCATCACTATTTCGAGTGTACACTAGGTTGGTCTAAAAATGCATTACAAAACATTGTTCTCGAATTTTCATCCAAACGCCCGGAAAATTGTTCGAATCCACAAAGAAATAAATGCATTGTTTTTTTATTTGAAAAAAAAATATATTCAGGGGTGCCGAAAGCCCGTGAAGTTTAACAAGTATTTCACATAGGAAAAGGAGACGTTTTGTCAATTTTATTCAGAAATCTCAATATTAGATTAATTGAGTTCGAAATTCACCATTTCTCTTCACAATTGGTCACAGAATGCGAATAAAAAATTACTTATTAAATATCACCCCCATAAGTCTGTTTTATAGAGTCCCGAAAAACCCCATAAATTAAAAATGGGTTTTTCGAGTTTTTGGCGCTAATTATGATTTTCTTGCGGTTTTTTTTAACGCAGATTGTTTCAAATACATGAGGTACTACTCTTTAATAATAATAAAATGTTTTTTCGAATTGTTTAAACAACTTAATATTGTTTTTATTAACTTTATCTTAGAAAAGTGTTAGAAAGTCAAGGTTTTTTCTGAATTTTTCAACTTATTTTCAACATTTCAATTATAGCAAGGTAATAGTGAAATAAAGTTGACAAAAATAATTGTTTTAACCATTTTTTATTATTTATAGCAATATTCTCTTAGAACAATGCTACAAAGTTGCGGTTTCTCTGAAATTTACAACATTTCGTCAACTTTTCACTTAAGGTGGGTAATTATTTAATCAAATTTAGCAAAAATAATTGTGTAAACAAATTGTGAATTTTTATAGCTATCTTCTTCTAGGTTAATACTACATAGTTGTGGTTTTTTCCTGCAATTTCGAATTTTTTATCACTTATCAATTAGAGTGGAGCTATAATTATTTCATGTTAGGAAAAATTATTTAAACAATTATTATCGTTGCTCATAATATTTTCTTTGCTTAATGATAGAAACTTGCGGTTTTTTCTGAAATTTTTAACTTTTTGCCCAATTCTTACTTGAAGTGAATTGATATTTAATTTAATTTAACTCACCTAATGAGGAAATAATCAATGCGAGTTAACAAACATGCTTATTTAAATGATTTGTTATTGTCTATAATTATTTTATCTTAGATAAGTGCTGGAAAGTTGAGGTTTTTTCTGAAATGTTTAACTTTGCACTAAATGGAATTTGAATGAAATCCAATTACATTGAATTAGTTTGAAGTGATTTAATTGTTGGTTGGAGTAGGTTGTTTTTTATTTCAAATAGAATTTTTTTGCACCATGAACTAATATACCTATTTTTGTCTAAAAATTTATAGTTTTACTTCGAAAATTCAACTCTATGGTTGGAAGTTGAACTACTTTCTTCAGAATTCAATCTTTGCGTTGAAGATCCATAATTTTGTACTCAATTCGAAACTCAGATTTCACTGATAAAATTTAGCTTTTTTGTTGCATTTAACTTTTTTTGAACATTGGGAAAGGAACAAAAATAATTTACTCAAAACAATACAATACTATTCGAAATATGATTTTCTCTGATGTTTATTCATCATTTGTTTACAGCTAAAAAGGTAGATCAAAGTTAAACATTTCACAAAAAACCACAACTTTCTAGCAATTATCTGAGAGAAAATGGTCATGAACAATAATAAATTGTTTAAATAAGCATGTTTGTGAACTCGCATTAATTATTAACTCACTAAGTGAGAAGTTGATACAAAGCTTGATAGTTTAGAAAAAACCTCAACTCTCTAGCACTAGTCTAAGAGAAGACGGGTATTACCAATAATAATTGGTTTAAACAATAATTTTTGTTAAACCAAATCAAATATTAACTCACTTCAAGTGAAACGTGGGCAAAAGTTTAAAATTTCAGAAAAAACCGCAAGTTTCTATCATTAAGCAAAGAAAACATTATAAGCAATGATAATACATTGTTTAAATAATTTTTTTAATATGAATTAGTTATTACGTTACTCTTATTGAAAAGTGATAAAAAGTTAAAAACTTCAGGAAAAACCGACACTATGTATGTATTTTTGTTAACTTTGATTCACTATTACCTCGCTCCAATTGAAACGTTGAAAAAAAGTTGAAGAATTCAGAAAGAACCTCTACTCTCTAACCCTTTTCTAAGAGAAAGTTGCCAAAAACAATATTAAGTTGTTTAAACAATTTGAATAACCATCTAATTACCAGTATAAAGTAGTCTTCCATGTATTTGGAACAATCTGCGTTAAAAAAACCGCAAAAAATCATAATTAGCGCCAAAAACTCCAAAAACCCATTTTTCAATTTATAGGGGGTTTTTGGGACCCTATGAAACAGAGAGAGAGGTGCCGCAACCTTTTTTTTCAAAACAGAAAAAATGCATTTTTCTCATCCTAAACTTCGATTCACCATAGAAATAGAGATATTCAAGTTTTATTTCTGAACATCCTTGGTCACATGAAAGAGGCATTTTGTTCTGAATTGATTGATCGTGCTGTAAAAGTCACATCGTTAGAATCCAGGAGAGGGGGTGATTATTCTTATAAGAGAAAATGAGGAGTTGAGATTAGAGGGGAGGAGGCTGAGCACGGAAGAGAGTGCCTGTCTGTAGATGTTGGGAGGGAAAGGAAATAGGAAAACATAAGCGTAAAGCAAGAATAATATGGTGCCTCAAAGGAGGGGGGGGGGGTGTAAACGTTGAGGGAGGTATGTATCCCGAAATGTATTTGAACATAAAATTTGGAATATCCCTATTAAAGAATCATTGTATACCAAAACTCTTGGACCAAGACCGAAAACAGTATCATAACTTTTTAGTTTTTCTAGTCAAACTAAGAATTTCCAATTGTCTTTTGGTTCTATTCCACTGCAATAGATTGTCAGATACTACCTTGTAGAAGCAACTGCTTTTGAGTAAATCTTCATCAAAGGAACAATGTGTCTCAAAGAATGTCAGACCTGAACTGCAGAAAAAAGCATAACTTTCCAGTTTTTCAATTCATACAAAAATTTGTGATGGTCTTCGGGTGCCATTTCCCTCTAATAAAATGTGAAATAATCACTTGTGAAAAAGCATTTGCTTATGGAAAATTATGCATCGAAAGAACAATCCAAACGATGCGTGAAATAAACTGCAGATTCATGAGAAAATCGATTATTCTTCCAACATGTGATCTTAGAATGAAATATAGGAAGATGAATTATAATTGAACACAAAATCTGAGATCTTCCATTAAAATTGTAACGAAGTGGTTTTCCACCTCTAATTTAATTTATCCCTGCGGACGCTTCTGTCAGTCAGGGTTGAGATTTAGGGATGAATTAGGAACTAGGCATTTATTATCAAAACATGAGAACAATGGATTTATTCTCCTTCAAGATACAAATTTAAATTGAAACTATTTTGAGTGTGACGGTGTGGTGTTTATAGTGTGTGTGTGTGACTTTAAGAAATATTACTAAGCGTAGATGTAGTGTAGACGCGGTGACAGTTAAGTTTGTGAATGCGAAGTGTGTGACTCTCAGTATGTAGGAGAATAATTGTAGGTGAGAGTGAATCTAAGTACAGGTGTGAGTGAGAGAGAGAATACGGTGCAAGTGAGCAGACATCATTCAGTCTTGCGGATATCGAAGCCTAGTGCGGTCCCTGTGGGCGAAGCGTGGTAAGGATAAGCAGTAAGTAGATCGACGCGGAGATCGTGGACGAGGCGGACGTCACGTCTTGAGCCCGTCCTCCTCTCTTTACGGTAGGCGCTACGGTTCGAAGAGAGAGAGAGGGAGGTTGTGTTCAAATCAAATCTCCTGCGAGGGATCCACCTTATCGGCCCATGAAGGGAATCTCTAGGTTCGGCTTCAGCAGAGTGGTTTCCTAGACCGGCTACGAGGAGTCCAAGTCGATCCGGGATTTGTTGGCGCTATGTCCCCATAGAAAAGAGGGAAGGTTTTCTGGTCGCCCTGGTGTAGACGCGCCATCCACCAGGGAGAACAGTGAGTATCGCCGAGCTCTGCACCTCGACCTGAGTCGGTTTGCAGCTCTCAGCGAACTGCGGAAGTGTTCTCCTAGCGGTACCAGTGTTGCCGCGTCGCTGGCGCTATAAATTCGTATATTACTATAGCGAAGGGGTGGGGGTAGACGCGAAAAAATCCGTATAAATCCGTATCGTGTATTCTCCACGTAGACATCATATAATCTTATAACTAATCACGAAATTGACTCACGTATATTAGAATTGAGTAATCATATTAATTTACATATAATTCGAGCGACATAACTACACAGTTGCAACCATGTAGTTTATTTCATTAATTACACCGGCACACAAAAAAAAACAAGTTCTCTGCACACTGGACGAGACCTATCCACGGGCATGTTTTTCGACCCGCTGAATCCGAATTTCAAGTGAATTTAGGACGTACACCCTCCATTTCCGAATGAATTGCAGAAAACTAGAAGAAATAGCGAAAATTGGATGTTTTAGTAATATAAATTATTTGTGGACCTAGGGCAAGCATACTGTTTATGTATTTTGAACCGTAGACTACTAATTTTAAGTGCACTTAGATCATACGCCGTTTTGAATCCGAGAACATTGTATCAAAACCAACGAAAATTGTAAAAAATTCATGAAAATTGACAAAATCGCAAAAAATTGGGATTATCTTGTTAAAAAAAGTTTTGTAGACTCGGATTGAAGGACAGTGTCATGTCATATAATCCGCTTGATCCGAACCTGCAATTTATTTGGCCGATATTCCCACAAACCCAAAAAAAATGTCATAAAACCGATAAAATAGCAAAAAAACTCTGCACTTCGTACCAACATTTTCCCTCATTTTCTCGAAAACCGTCAGTCGCTTGATAAAAACATAATGTACATAAAATATGTATTTTTAAAGGATCTACAATTTTCATCTGAAGCTTTTTTATAAATTTTCACTATTCGCTGAGATGAACGTACAGAAACATGATTTTGACAGGTTTTCCTAATTTTCACCATAAAAATAAAATTTGCGGGTGTTTTTACTATCATTTTCGTGATCAGAACGTCAAAATACATAGATATACAGAGTTTCAAATTAATCGAAGAAAAGCGCTCTTCTGAACTCCACCCACGTTTTTTGCTACTTTATCTGTTTTATGCCATTTTTTTTAGTGTTTGAGGGAATATGGGCCAAATACATTGCGGATTTGGATTAGGCAGAATAAATTACATGAAAATCTCCTTCGATCCGAGTCGACAAAACTTTTTTCATCAAGATAATCCCAATTTTTTGCGATTTTGGCCATTTTTATGGATTTTATACAATTTTCGTGGGTTTTTACAATTTTCTTAGATTCAAAGCGGCTTAAGATCTAAGTACACTTAAAGTTAGTATTCAACGGTTCGAAATACATGAAAATTATGCTTGCCCTAGATCTACAAAATATTTTTAATACTAAAACATCCAATTTTTGCTATTTCTTACGGTTTTTTTGCAACTTATTCGAAATCAGAGGGTGTACGGCCTAAACTTACTTGAAATTCGGATTCAGCGGGTCGAAAAACATGCCTGTAGATAGGTCTCGTCTGGTGTACAAAATTTTTTTTTTTTTTTTGTATGCCGGTGTTATCAATGAAACACCGAAATACTTTGATGGCAAAATATAATGTATTCAGATTATTAACTTCTAAGCAATTTTCTGCATCACAGGAAAAGATGGGCAGGAATATTCAACTTAAAAATATTGAAAACTTCCATGTTTATTGCGTTAGCACCTAAAAGGAAAACCAAAAAAAATGTCTTACTATCCTACATTAGGACGTGAAACATGGAGAGTGTGATAAAGTTTTTTCATTGCATATATGCATATAGTAGAACGTAATGAATTTTCATTTATATATTATGTATGGAAATTATCACGTTCAAAATATAAGCATACTCTGCATTCATTCAAAATTGTAATGCTTTATATATTTAGATGGATAACGTTTCATTATGAGATTTTATTTTCCGTCCGACTCAACACTTTTTACAAAATTCATTGACATTTGATGCAAATGAGTAAGTATGAAGAAGTAAATTTGAATGAATTAGAATTGATTCCATCTTTGTCATTAAAATTCATAATAACTTTGTTTTCGGATCATTATTACCGAAAATTAAAGTGTTATAAGTGCGTATTTATGTTGAATTATACGTTCTTTTACGACTAATTTTATTTAAACGTAGTTCGAACACTCCG
>WSXT02148121.1:0-10336 GCA_011762715.2 Neuroterus valhalla
AGAGATTCTCGGAAATCACGGGTGTCTGTATAGAACAAGCTCCTCTGGTAAAACATATATATATATATATATATATGTGTGTGTGTGTGTGTGTGTGTGTGTGTGTGTGTGTGTGTGTATTAGAATTATTATTTGAATTATTATTTAAGAGCTAAATAATTCATTGGTGAAAGCAAGTACACAATACCACGTGGCCGCAAGACGCAGTAGCATCTGAAACTGTATCGTGAATTCACTGGAAGCGGGTGTCATATTCTGGAACGACACCCTCTCCCGACGAAGCTGCAGTATAGTTTTAGCTGTAATTACGCTCTTAGACCGTTAGATAAGTAGTTACAACATCTGACGCATTTAACATAACGTTCCTGCGGAAGTCTTGTGCAAATGAAGGACATGTAGCGAGCAAAGAAGATAAGATACAATTTAATTTTGCAATACTCTCCACTATAGCTGCACTTTTGCTACTACTGAATTGTGCCTGGAGGACTTAAGTTCAGCAGACTACGTGTGAATAGTTTTCGAGCATGCGGATTTCGAGATAACTCAAGTTAAGAACGGCTTTTTCTAAATAAGCTACTTCAGGCATTGATCGCGCAGTGCCTTAAAATGCTCAACGGTAGCGCCATCTCGCAGCGTTTCGGAAGAGTCTGTAGTCAGTTTCAAACTGATAGGTTGCCTTGGAGGAGTCTTTGGCCTGCATTGTCAGAGGTGTTTTTTGCAAAAAATAGTTTGAGATACTCGTACGTACAGTTAATTACTAGTTGCATCACCAATATCTTTGTAAGTTCCTCGTTTTTCTTCTCTTTGAGAATCATTATGTTGTCGAACGGTGCAGTTAATTCAATAACGAACAAAGTTCGTTATTGAATTCAGGGAGAATCATATCAAGCTTTGAGTGCACGCGACAGACAATGGTCGAAGACATACAATCCTAATATATTTGGCACTTTTTATGGTAGGTGCTCTACTCTATAGTCATTTAGCTGATCAGCATTGCGTCCGATTCCATGAGAGTAATAGAGATAGTGATGAAGCTCTCTCATCTCAATCACGTCTGGATTGTATGACGAGATTAGAAGCCAAAGTATAAAGCACCTGCTTCCTCTAGTCGATCAGACGTATTGAAGGAATGATCAAGCGAAAAGAGGAGCAGAAACTGGACAATTGAGAAACCAGATTCTGTTCTTTAATTTGATCACTATCCATACATCTATAAATTGATCAATTGATACTATTCCACGTTCCACATCAAATTTGACGAGAACATAATGATATTAGCTATAATTGTGAATAGTGAATTTCTTCTATTGAGATTAGGAGATCAACCTATAAAACAATCAAACAATTGTGAAAATAGATTCAACATTTGACTTGCCCAAAACCGGTTTATCAGACTTTGGCACCGAAGCCGCATGCAAAACAGGAACCAGTCGTGCATTAGGCTGCAACCCGATTCTTTCTCCTCTTGCGCCCAGCTGGTGGACTGTACCTTTTGATTCACGTTGTTTTCGCGTAAGTTGGAAAATATTCAGGATGTTTATGATACTTTTTACACCTGTCGCTGGTGAATTCTTGAACCAAAGAACCATAGCATCATGCTGAGATGGAAAGGACACTCACTTGATTCACAGAACTGATATTTTTCGTGATCAACTCCAGTCCGGAATGTATATGGAGAGGTCAGTTAATTGACAGAACTTCCTTATCTCAAATTACAGTTTATCTATTAATCACATACAACAGAATATGCATTGATAAAACTAGTAATAAAAAACAGGTGTCACCTAAATGCGTTCCCGCCCAAATGATTCCAGAATTCACATTTCCAAAAGAATTGAAGCGTTTGCTTAAAATAAAGTTAACTCAAATTCGAAGAGATCTGTATGTGTCCATTTCTTCCATTTCTTGGTAATGTCTTGATCGAATAACGAACCCTTTTTTTGGCTTTTGAACGATCGCCTATTTTTGTTACTGCTATATTCAATTGAAGCATCATTAAAATAATGAAGATACTCCTTATAAATAATAATGGTGTAGTTCCAATGTAAAAAATGTTGTTTCAATATCTTATCGAACAATTGAATGAGTGACATCGCAATTCGGAGATCAAAAATACTTGAAAACTGTATTTTCTTTATTTTTTGTTCAAGATGTACGTTGAGACAATGTGATGTTGCTAGTGCTTACAAATCACGTATTTTTTTGTTATATTAGTATAGTTGTCAATAGGTCCTTCAGTTCCGGGTCGGAGCTTTCCATAAGGATTGAGGCTCAGTTCTATTTTTGCTTGCGTAACATCACATCCTCATAGATAGGTTGTACAAAGAAAGATAAAAGTCTATATTTCTTGGCTCTTGGTTATTGATCCTTTGTATTGTTTAACGAGACACCCATTGTCAAGGATCAGCTACATGGATAGAGTCGAAACCAGATGGGCCAAAGTCCCATATGTGCAGGCGCAATGGAGTGTTGGTGACCGTGGAAGAAACGTGCATATGATTCCTGTGTTTCATATACTGTACCTGATGCAATTCGAGCTGAGATGGTCAGGCCTAGAGCATTACCACTTGAACCATCTCTTGAGCATCAAGGTTATGAAATTTGCCTTTACTCGACATGATGCGATGGCATCGCAGATAACGGAATCGGATGAACTCCGCTGGGTGGGAGGACTAAATGAATTTGAAGGATTGAATTGTGGTCTGACTGAGGTCTTAAGATATGTACAATGAAAATTATCAATTCAATCAAGGACAATCATGATAATGATTGATTGTTGAAACTCAATACAGAAGAAATCCAAGCTATGCTCACTCTGCTGACAATACTGGTACTTGCGGAAAATTTTTCTGTAGTGTGGTCTGATTTTTCAAAGATATGTAGGTGATGATGTGCGAACAAGAACAGACGAGGACACACCATCCCAAAAACCATTCTAATCGCAAAGACGTGGAAAAGAGCCCAATGTTTCGCTGGTTACCGATGAAACCTTCAAATCAGGAGTAAACAGTATTCAGTCGATTTTAACAACCGAACAAGAATGTCTGGTGGTAGTTTGGTCTATCCATCAATCCTGTAACTTTTTGGAGAAATTGAAATTGAAAGTTATAACGGATTACAGAAGTAAACGATAGCCGCACAGTTTGCACAATATGACCAGTCAATTGTTACTCTCGTTACTAGAGTCTATAGCGGGAGGGTGCTAGAAGTTTCCTTTGGTTGGAACAATGAAGGATATGATCAGGGCAAGCCTGCGATTGTGTAAGGCAATGAAGGAAACGCCGGTAGGGGGGTCTTCTTATTGAAACACTGATGGAACTGCGATGAGAACAACTGTGACAAGAAGGGACACGTGTTGTCCTGAGTAGCGCGACAACAATTTCTCCTTGCCCTCTGCCTTGCCTCCAACCTCGTTCAGGATCTCTCCATCCCGTACCTGTTGTTGTCCCTCGATTTAAACACAAAAGGCGTCCAGCTTTACGGCACTTCTGATACCCCTGAGCATGCCAGCGTAGCTGAAACCCTCGGCAGGCCCGACCTTCACCTTCACCTTCACCTTCACCTTCACCTTCTTCATTTGCCTGTCAGATGGTTTTGCTCCTGTGGACTACGAGTAGGATCTCTTGGTCTCTTCCCTTGGTCGGAGGCAGGAGTTGTCCCGGTATCGAAATCCGACTGCAACCTCACAATTTTCACTCCTGTCTTTTTGTCGGAAAGCTGCAACTCTTGAACCTTTCCAGGCATTTGGCTTCAAGGATCTTCATGACAAGTTCTCCAGCAAGACGAGTTTCGAAGTTCGCAAACCAATTTTGCGTTGATCCTGCAATCTCCTCCAGATCTTTGATCGAGTCAAACGCTCCGTCCAAACCTTCATGATTAGCGGGTACATATGCTCCTTCGTCCGGTAAAAATATTCCATTTCCTCAATATGCACTCCTGCTTCTTGACGTACATTGTCTCGTTCTCCATCCAAATCTTCACTTCATATTTGACGTATCCAACATTGGTCTTTGAATTTGAATCCAACTCCTCCGTCACGTCCTATTTGCCACCATAAACCTTCGCACAGAAGTTTCTATCCAAAAAATTAGTCTGCATTTCGAATCCCATGAGTAGGTAAGGAAATATGAGGTCCACTGCCGCAGAGCCCCGCATGTGGAGGTAACGTCTTCGTACTCTGGGAGGTGACGTGGTATCCTGGAGATACCATTTACAACATATTAGAACCGTATTTAGCAGCAACCCTTGGTAAAGGACCTCTCCATCCGCAACCTGAGGACGCGCCCTGTAGCCTGGTCAAAGGTAAGCAGGGATGAAGTACAAATTATAGATTCGGAAAAGTTCGTACGTGCCAACTAATGATAACATCAGCGATGAGATCATTCCCTCCTTTTGTCTTCATTCGGCCTAGCTACTAGTATCTTCTGAATAGAGGCGGTTGGACTTCCCGATCTCAGGGTACCGTGGACTACCTGGAGGCTCATCTGACCTATTCTATAGTGTAATGCCTGGCTCAAGCTCGTCGCGACTCGGAATGGGACTGTGCTCAACCTGCGGCTTCCCTATACGGTCGATGAGAACAAATCTAACGACTGATGCCTGGTTCCTCCAGCGAGGGGTAATTAAAAATATGAATTCTTCAATTCTGGAGTAAAAACTTAAGAAATATCATATTCGACATCTACTCTTATTTGTATTTTCTGGATTAAACATAATACTGAATGATTTCGAGGAGAAGTAAGTTCTGTTGAGAACGCCATGTCATTGTTTGAAAAATTTTTATTTGTCCAAGAATTTTCTTATTATAAATACAGATCGATAATATGAAATATCTAACATTTAATTATATTCGTGAATATATATTGATGTGAGCCTAATATATATATATATATAACTTTCAAATCCTCTTATTTATTCAATCTCAATCCATTTTATATGCAGTCTTATTACAACGCTGATGGCCAAATATTATTTTTGTCCAAAGACAATGTTTTTTTCTTGTTATCTGGAAAATGTTTTCCATCATATTTCACTACTTGTAGTACTTGTAATTGTGTTATAAAGTATCGTATGAACCTAAACGGAAATCAGCAAAATGGCAATATTAATGCTAATGTCAATATTTATAATATTCATAATATTCACTGGATATTCATTCGATAGTGCACAGGAGAAGATGCAAGCCATCCATACTCAGTCTGACGGGAATTGAAAAAAACTAATTTTATGAACAACAACATTAATCTTTTGGGAAAATTCACTACTCTGCGGAATCATTCAATATTGTATTCGATTCAAAAAGTAAAATTTGAACAATATTCTCGAAAACATGATAATTGTTTGAACAAATAATATTCATTTGAACAATTAGGAAAAGGTTGATATGTTTCTTCTATGCACAATACACTCAGAAAAAGAAATATTTGCACTCTATTTCATTCAATTTTTCTGATGTCATCGGGAAAAAACTGCTCGAGCAAATGGAAATTTTTCAAGGAAATAAAAAAATATGTTTAAAATTAGAAGAAATGTATCAAAATTATATTATGATATAAGTTCAAAAAGAATACTTTTTCACATGCTTATGCTCATTATAAATATTGACATTCACATTAATATTAACATTTCGCTGATTCCCGTTCAGCTTTATACTATACTTTATAACATAATTACAACTACTACAAGTAGTAAAATGTGATAGAAAACATTTCTCAGATATCAAGAAAAAAACATTGTCTTTGAAAAAAAAAATAATATTTGGCGATCAGCGTTGTGATAAGACTGCATATAAAATGGATTTAGAATAAATTTCATAAGAGGATTTGAGAGTTATATAAACATATGGCTAACATCAATATATATTTACGAATATAATTATATATTCGATATTTCATATCACCGATCTGCATTTATAATTAAAAAATTATTGGACAAATAAAAATTGTTCAAACAATGGCATGGCGTTCTAAACAGAATCAACTTCTCATCAAAATTATTCAATATTATGTTTAATCCAGAAAATACGAATAAAAATATCCTTGGGAAAATAACTATTTAAATAAATAGTATTTGTTCGAACAATTGGAAGAAAGTTAGAATAATGATAAATTACTCATTTTTAACGTACAAAGTCAATGAACATATAGCTGCGGAATCGCTAGAAAGAGTAGATGTCGAATATGATATTTCTGAAGTTTTTACTTCAGAATCAAAGACTTCATATTTTTAATTACCTCTCCCTGAGAAAGGAACCAGGCATCTGTCGTTCGAGTTGTTCTCATCGACCGTATAGGGGAGCCGCAGGTTGAGTACAGTCCCCTCCTGAGTCGCGACGAGCTTGAGCCAGGCAACACACTATAGAAAAGGTCAGATGAGCCTCCAGGTAGTCCACGGTACCCTGAGATCGTCCTAAGCCTTTAGGGAATAGTGGACAACATGCAGTGTCTTCTTAGACTAATTTATATAGGTTGTCTTCGCACCCTGCTGCTAGAGCTATTGTCCTTTCTCCAGACAGTATTTTGCAGGTGGTGCCCGAAAATAATACCTGATGGACATTTTTGGTTATCTTATGTAGCAAAATCAAGTTATTGTCGCGAGACAAAACGTTTATCTGCTTAAAATCCTGAAGGAACTCACGGTTGATCGCCATGCATCTCGAACCGCCTAAATCCACGTACGCTTACCCGAAATTTTTTCTTTTTGTTCCTTCAATCATAAAACAGAGGTTCGCTTTATTGTCGAAGTCTGAACCTTCACATTCCTTATCCTTCTTGGCTTTGCAATTTTTGTGTTTTGTGTGGTCCTTTTGCTGGAGATCAGACTTTCGACAAAAATAGCGTTTTCCTGACTGCCCTGAATTATGTTTGCTACTTGAAACATTCATGGCTGTTTCGTTTGACGAGTTAACTGTGATGGAATGTCTACGCCTTTCATACAGATCTATAAGTTTACGTTCTATGAATTCCAAAGTGATATCAATTGGTGTACTAAATTGAACATTGCATCCACATGTTTAAGCATATTATCACTTTCTTTTATCTTCAGAATACAAATCCTCTTCAGGAAAAATTCCTCATTCCCCAGTGTTTAATTTTGTGACGCTTCTTCAATATTTTTTAGGTCTGACGAGCTATTTTCGCCCCCCAAACGCAAAAATCAAATTTTAATAGAAACAACGTGAAAAGTTACAACAGAATCTTTTAGTTTCAGGTTTGCTGTAACTGATGTGAAAATTTTCATTTTTGTAATTTCTAAAATCTGGACAAATTCATTCTCTGACACAAATAGATCTTCGTTCAGAGAATCTAGTTTTATTATATTTGTGTCGGCTCCAGTATCTACTAAAAATGAAACTTTCGATATATTGGAGTCAAAGTATGGAAATTCTTTCGCTAGGGGTTCTAGATCAGATTGTATGTAGAAGTGTTGTCGGGTTCCATAAGAATTTTCACGCTAGTGTGACGCTTCTGTTTATCTCTTTTCGTCGCTGTGTCCGTTCAGAGAGTGTATTATTAGTTTAGATGGTGTGTGTGTGTGGGAAGGGGGGAATCGGGAGGTAGAAAGAGTGCGGGGGTCCTTGTTTGATTATGCGAATTATAGGAATTTGAATATGCAGTAATTTGTAGGAAAGCTGTTAGGAAATAAAGATACGGGTTAAATATGTGCGGATGCTCTTATGTTTGAATATTTCCATTCGGAAAATCAGAAACTCCCAAAAACGAATGTTAATGGGGATGAATGGATCTGTGAGTGCTTAGAAAAAGGGTTTGTTTATTACGAACACCTGGTTTAGGCACAAAATGATACACATGTATACTTGGTGCAGGGGCGAAAGCCACAGTATGATCGACTTTGTTCTAGCGGATGAAAGACTGAGAGGGCTTGTCAAACATATAAGAGCTGTGAGAGGTTTTAAAAACGTATCGTATCATTAACTTATAGTTTCGAAAATGAACCTCGGTCAAGGAAGGAGGAGAAGAAAAATTATTTAAAAATCGAAACTGACGCGAGCCAGAATACAGAATTTGAAAAAAAAACCAGAAGTACAAATAGTATACCATGAAAAGCTGGATCAATATTTAGGGCATCAAAAAGATGATTGGAAACCAGAATTAGCCAACAAAAATGTAGAGGGTGCATGGATAATACTCCCTAATGGAATTTCCGAGAGTGCTTCGGAAGTGTGTGGTACTGCGACTGTAGGAAGAAAGTCCAGTGACGCGTGGTGTAGAGATAAAAAACGCATCACAGTCAACGAGAAAAAAGAAGCGTACTCGAGAATGTTGAATACTAGAGACTCAAGCGATGGGGAAAGGACTAGGGACATACATGATTATAGGGATAAAAAGAGGGAAGCAAATATACTAGAAAAAGAAAGCAAGGATAAAATAAAAACGGAATGAGATACGAAAATGAAAAATGTTTTTGAAGGAAATGAGGAACTATTCTGAAAATGGGGTAAGAAGAATAGAAAAGGAAATACTAGCATTGAGGTAGTCGGAATTAAGGACGCTGACGATGAAATGGTATGAGATTCGGACAAAGGGAAAGACTGTATGCGGGATTTTTTCAAGAAGCTGTATGAATGTGAAGACACGGAGCGTAACAACAGTGACACAGACATAGATACGCTTGACAATTCCGATGTAGGTGGCGGAAGCAGAATCGGTATCGATGACATTATTTCTGTAATTAAAAAACTGAAGAATGTAAATGCTGCCGGTGTAGATGGTATTATCTCTGAAATGCCTAAGTTCGGTGGAGGATATTTGTTTGTGTGGCTGTGTGAATTCATGAATATAAGTGTGCGGAAATGAATATATTTGTTGCGGAAGCAGAATCGCTATCGACGACATTATTTCCGTAATTAAAAAACTAAACAATGGTAATTCTGCCGATGTAGATGGTATTAGCTCTGAAATCTCCTTCGTAAAATGGATTGCTTAGTTGTTACAAACACCACACACATTTATATATTTTCAAAGTGAATTTCCTGCAAACTTGAATTATTCGTCTACATTCGCAAAGAATGATAAGGAGGATTTCATTAAAGCAGGAAGGAGAATTACTGCAGAGTAACTTTCAATTCAATAGAAGCGGATGATGCCCATTCACAAATCCGCCTTTATCGACAGTTTTTGTTGACTGAATGTAGAAAAGACCATATACGTCTCTACTCGCAGAGGCACTTCGAAGAAATCATAGAGTTCCTTCATTCTAGTGGCGATGCTACCTGACGTCCATCTGCATGGGACTCACGCTATCCATACTTATCATTGCGTTTGCGCGCGCAATCGTCGATTGCGCGATTTTCAGAATCATCGTTCTACTTCATTTGATTCTTTAATTTGAAATGTTTACGTTGAACTGCGGACGTACCTATCTAAATTGTCGCTTGTGCCTTTATAATAAGGAGATTTAATTTATCATTTTTATTTTCAAAATTATGAGGGTAGACTGGACCATCTGAATATTCACCTAAACCAATTGGTCTCTCATCTTGCAAAAGATCTTTGCATAACAAAAAAATAATTTCATTTGACGAAATTGTAACTCATCTGAAGCTACCCCTAACAAAGATGAATAAATAATGCTATTCAGAAGAACTTTAGGAATTTTTTGGTGAGAATTTTATTGTGATGCTTAAAACATATGCATGTACTGAACAATGGACCCTTAAACTAGAATATCCTTCACAAACAAATAGGTCGATCTTTGATTCTCTAATACGAGATATTAATGATTCTCATTCTTTATTATTCTATTTAATTCTTTTCTTTATATTTATGCCCCCTTTTTACTGTTTTTAATATTGTGGCCGCGCTATATTCCCAACCTATTTAACTTTTTTTCTTGCATGTCTGGGAATCGGGAAGGAAAAATAAACCAATTTTCCCATCTACATATTGTTCAGTCACTGGCCTCATTTTGACTCAATTCTATCCAAAAATAACTGAACAATATCTACAATATTTATGATTATTTGGGGAAGCTGTATATTACTTCGGATCAGGATGTAATTGTTCTTTGCTGAAAATACTAAGTCTAAACTTTACACCATTTTAGTACCTGCACACCTTTGAAATAAAACTTCTGTTGGTAATGCATATACGTAATCACCTGCTATTATTTGTTTCAATTTTTTGGTATCTGAACATGGTCTAATTGACTGATCTGCATTTTGTTCCCTACTTTGTCGCGTCAAACATAGTAATCATGTGAGTCAATAATAGAAATAGGCGTCTATGGTTAACGTATGCATTCAATCTCTCCCTTTTACGGGTTTGAGGGCCTCCGTTCCCTTTACAATAATTCACAAAAATATAAAAAAATTTAC
>WSXT02148132.1:0-10336 GCA_011762715.2 Neuroterus valhalla
CTGCAGTTTTCCTCTCCTCTGACCAAATGTTCAGGCAAATGCGAGCGTTTTAAATTAAAAATCCGGCTGCAGACGGTCGGGGTCACAAGGATTTAAAATCCCACAGGATTGAGTACATCAGGCATTGCTTGGAGGCTTAATATGAGAGTTGGGGTTTTTGGGGATTTCGGGGAGGGATTTGAGTTAAAGGGTTCAATGCCTGCCGATCTCCTGTGGGAGGAGGGAATATAGATATGTAAAAACCCGAAAAGGGTATACATGGAGTGATAAATCTAATCTAATCTACCAGGAATATAATACGGGGCATAGTGCTAATATTTTTTATTGCTAGTATTAGTAGGGAAATTACTGTTGCATCCAGGAATTTTCACAAAACTAGTTATAATACTAGGATGTTTGGTAATATATAAAGGAACTTCAGGAACACTACTAGTACTACTAAGAATAATGCCTTGTACCACTAGTGCTTTCCTTATTCTTCACAAAAATGTAACTTTTCCTTGTAAAACTATCAGAAGTATGAGTAGTATTTTTTGATATTCTATTTCTAGTATTCCTATAGTATTACTCGGATATTAATGTGCAGTATGCTTATATTTTCTATTGATAGTATTAGCAGGGAAACTACTGTTGAAAACTACGGTTTCACAAAACTAGTAATATTACTAGAATGTTTGGTAAAATGGAGAAGTATCTTCAGTGTTACTACTAGCACTACTAGGAACCATACCTAGAACCACCAGTGGTTTCCTTATTTTTCAGAAAAATTTCACTTTTCCTTGTAATACTGTTATAAATATTAGTAGGTAGTATTTTTGGATATTCTATTTTTAGTATTTCTATAGTATTAAACTTTTATTACTGTGCATTATCGTAATATTTTCTATTGCTAATATTAGTAGGGAAACTACTGTTGCAACTAGGAATTTTCACAAAACTAGTGATAATACTAGGATGTTTGGTAATATAAAAAAGTATCTTTAGGAATACTACTAGTCTCACTAGGAATATTACCAAGTACCACCAGCGGTTTCCTTGTTTCTCACAAAAATGGCACTTTCCCTTGGTATACTATCAGAAGTATCAATAGTATGATTGGATATTCTATTTCTAGTATTTATATAGTATTACTTGGATATTACTATGCACTGTCGTAATATTTTCTATTGCTAGTATTAGTAGTAAAAATACTGTTGCAACAATGAATTTTCACAAAATTAGTGATATTACTAGGATGTTTGGTAATATGAAAAAGTACCTTCAGGAATACAACTAGTACTACTAGGAATAATACCTAGTACCACCAATGGTTTCCTTATTTTTTTTCAAATTCCATTTTCCCTTCTAATGCTAGCATTAGTATAAGTAGTATTTTGGATATTTTATTTCTAGTATCTCAATAGTATTATTTGAAAAATACTGTGCATTAGGCAAATATTTTTAACTTCTAGTATTACTAAGAAAGCTGATATCGCAGCTTGGAATATAAAAAAAACAACTGGTGTTAGTACTCTTTTTTTTTAGGAGTAAAAACGGGAAAATGCTCCTGCACTTACCACCTTCGTACCTTGAGGACCACGCGCTCGATATACGCACTTCGCATCAATGTACACAAAGTGTACACAGACGTAAGGTGCACTCACGGGCGCATAGTCCACAAGAGACGAAGGCGAGTGTTGGACTTGCCAAGCGACACCTACCCACTAAACCTTGACTCCTTTTTCCTGTGCACCCATTTCCCCGGAACCGCTTATCGCATTACTTCAGGGAAATGGGGGTAAGGCCAGTACGCCGAACTTCGTCTTTCCTCTGTTCTGCCAACTTGGACCACAGATTCCTGCTCAGCGCCGTAGCTAGGCATGTGCAGGCGGTGCGGCGCACCAGGGCCCCCGGCTCTAAGGGACCCCGAAGATTTTTTTTGGGAATCATTCCAAAGTATCAGCTAGTAAAGATCTTCTATAACGTTCTTATAACATTGTATGACCTTTTTTAATGAACTTCGGAAAGGCTTCGAAATCACCTTCTTTTTTTAGAAATTCATTTTCAAGGGACCCTTAGGGAATCTTGCACGAGGGCCCCCGAGACCCTCGCTATGGCGCTGCTTCTGCTTCAGACCCTACCAAGATGTACTCATCGTCTTCAGTAGCGCGACATTTTCACGCAACGGGCTCGTCGGCCTTCGACATCTTGGCAGTGCCCTATAGCCTAGTACCTCGATGCTTCACCTTCGACGCCGCCTCTCAGTACGCTTTGCACCTTGCGGTTCCCGGAAGGTGATCAACCCGAGTAACCTCGCCTGCCGCGGCGCAGAGGTAGTAGCGCGGAGTACTTTCGCACTCCGCGGACCTGTGTCCCGCTTAGCCGCACCTCCAGCAGCACTCCTTCCTATCCGGACCGGCACAGCCCGCTGCCATATGACTATAGCCAAAACAGCGGTAGCATCGGGTCACATCCACCTTCTTTCTGACTTCCTTACCTCCGGTAAGTTCTTCGAGGTCAAGCACCTCGACCTCGACTCGAGGGACTAGCTCGCGAACCTTACTCTCCACCCCAACTACTTTCTCGATGGCAGCGGACAGTTTGCTTCTGCCCCCTGCCACATCTCCCACTTCAATGAGGATGTTGCTATTCCGCGTTTTCCGGACGCCTTTGATTTTGACACCAAAGGCATCCGGCTCCACTGATCTCTTAATGTTTCGCAGAACCTCGGCGTAGCTCAAGCCCTCGGACGGTTTTATGAGAACCGCCTCAGGTCGAGACCGTCTCTTGCCCCTCTTCCTTAAGTCGCATTCTCCTTTGCAGGAGGTGGTGCCTCCACCATCGAGCTCGAGGCCATAGGTACATGTACTTGTCCCCAAGTCTTCGCTCTCTTCTGCGTTGGTTTCCTGGCGCTAGGGCCTGGAGGACTCACGGTGGCTTCTCTCTGCCTTTTCCCTTGGGTCGAGGTGATAGATTCCCTACCGTTTTACCGCGTCTGGGTCCCTTCAGACTTTACCTCCTTCTTTTTCCGCTCTGCCTTGAGTGCGCATTGCAGCCCGACCCTGTATGTGAAGTCTTTCGAAATGTCTTTAGCACAATTCAAAGAAAGATTCAGCATGTCGAGCTTGAATAAAGCATCCCGAAGTCCATTCCTGATGGGAAGGGACATGTTTTTCTTCGACTAGCAGAACTCTTGCATGTTTGCTAGAATGGTTTGCACCCCTTTAACCTGTTCTCGGTAACCCAGTCGCTTTCTCTCCGCGTGCAATATATTACTGCGTGCCGAAGAGATGTCTCATTCGCCAGGCTCGATCACATCGATTACGCCTCCGAACATCTGCTCACTTACACGGAAAAAAGTGAACACTCTACAGCAGTGTGCGTAAGTAACACGGTATAGTACTATGCTGTTGTTTTCGGTTTCAGCCTGCTAGGGCAGTAACGATGTCAGGGTAAGTTCCTTTGGATTGTGATACCAACTAGAGTGCACTGGAACAGAGTGTACGACACACGCCGTTCCATCGTTTTGCCGCACTCGTCGCCGTGTTGCGCAACACTCACGTCTAGGATGCCAGCTCGGCTGCCCACCGGATATATATGAGTGCCGCGCATCAAGACTGACGGTGCGCCCAACACTGTCGTATTCACGATGCTCAGCACTCAGAATCGCTGTTCCCTTTTTCTCTCGCACGCTAAGTTTAGGTGTTTCTTCTTTCCGTGTAGGCTCATCTCCAAGATATCAGGATCCTCGTTTCTTTGGCCTTCCCCAAAATCCTTAAGGCCGGCCACCGGGGCTTTACCCGATCGGAACCTGTGGGGAGATTTTTGCTCCCTTGCGGTATTTCGTCTTTAAGAAATCTACTCATGTTTGATTTTTTAATCGAGGTTTCTTCCCCTATCTGGTTTTTGTCCGCTCCGGGTATTCGATTTTCCCGGTACCACTCATTTCTGGGAGCTGTTTCCCTATCCGCAACCTTGGGAGGCACCCGATGGGAGACCAGCAACACCACACGGGAGTACCATAGAGATTATACAGATGGAGGCGACAAGCCAGCTTGGAATACGCCTGCGCGTAGAGAGAGCGAAAGAGAATCAGAAGTTTCGAGCAGTCACCCCACCCTCTGGCAGTCTGTATCTTTCTCTCTAAGGGTAGTTGAGCGGACGGTTCCGCCTAAAGAGTGGCCCATGGCTTGTCGCCTCTATCCGTAATATCTCTATGGGGAGTACTCGCATGAAAAGTAACTGCAGCCTTAGCAACTGGTAGTAATACTAGTGCAATACTTCATATTTATTTTCCTTATAACTCTCCAAGAGTTTCTAATATTATTTGTAGAAAATATAATTACCAGGAATACTTCAATACTAGGAAATTAGGTGAGAAAACTAAATTTTACTTTTTTGATTGCTGTTACTATTGATATTAGTATTATCACTATTTGGGATACTATAGGAAATCTATACATATATTTATTACTCAACAAATATTTTTTAAACTATTATCTTTTTTAGGTATATGCATATCTGAAACAATTCAAAACATTTTAAGTACCTTAATTTACCAGATATATAAAAATTCGAATATTAGGATTAAAGTCAAGCTTCCAAATTTCTTCTTAAATACACTGGAATCCCGTAAAAAAGCAGGTTTCGGGCTTGGATATAGACGACCTTAGACCATCTTCGTGAGTGCTTCAACGTTGACAGTTAGGGTCGTATGAACTATTTCTATGTGATTTTTGTCCGACGCGCATTGGCGATATTGCCTGCATGGGTACTGTCTGCTTTCAACGTACGGCATTGTCCGAGTTTCAGGCGTTACCCAGTATCTCTCTTCAAACTCCTTGGACCGTATAGTTCACGAGCGATTTTTCGGAACGACTGTCAACGGGAAGGCTATGTTCGGGATTCCAACGCACACTCTTTTAATCTCCTCTCTTTTCATCTTTTGAATCTTTATAATGATTTGTTTTTTAATTCGAAAATGATGAATTTTTTCCCTCATGCGAGTAATGCTCGGAAGAGTAAGAAATAAACATTGAAAATTGTTGGAAAGAGTTTTTTTTTAATTTGTTCAAATTCGGGAATTTTCTTATTAGGAAATTCTATTTTTTCGGGAATTTTCCACTTTGGTAATATCATAAACTGCCAGGAATTCAATTCTTCAGGCATTCTCCAATTCAGGTACATATTTGAAAAAATTCGAATTTTATTCAAATCTTCTAATCATTACTATTTTGTATCCCTTATGTCCATCTATAATTATCAATATCAACAAAAATTATTATTATTCAGCTGCTAAAAAACCACCACTTTTTTGAGATGATCAGAAAACCCAAAAACTGAAATTTCGGACCCTGTGAAATTTTCTGAAAAGAAAATATTCGAAGTAGAAAATTCCGAACTGCATAAAAATCTCAAATCAGAACATTTCCAAATAATAAAATAACCGACCATTTTATAATGTTATCAAATTGAGGAATTTCAGAAAAATAAAATTCCTGGCAGTTTTTTATATTACCAAATATGGAAATTTTCGTGTAATTGAATTTCCGACGGAGAACAGCTGGAATATAAAATGTCCGACACTGTAAAATTCCCGACAGAAGAAAATTCTCGAATTCCATCAATTGAAGAAAATTGTTATCAATTGCTAATATTTATTCATAATCATTACAATTATTTTCTTTCTCAATCGATGAAATTTTGTATAAAAAAATTTCGAGAATATTTTTTTCTGTTTGTTGTTTAATTGGGAAATAACGATATTGAAGGAATATATTTTAAAATCAAAATTGAAGAAAATGTGCACAATATTTGAAAAAAATCATTGTGTTGGTAAATTGATTATTAATAAACAAATAAACTTGAAAAAATATATTCTCAAAGGTTGCGAAAATATTCAACTGTTGTGTTTTTTTCAAGTGACAAGAAAGATGCTTTTTTTAATACCGTGAACGTTTTCATACAAAAAAATTTCATCGAAGAGTTTTTTTTTTATTATTGTTATTTCGAATTGAAGTAATGATCAGAAAAAATGCATTTCATTCTTTTTTAAACTTGGTCTTTGTAAAAATTATAAAATTATTATTTTATTGAAATGAATGTTATTGTCATTAAGACAATCTTTTCTTGATTATAAAAATTTGGGAATTGCTACGCGTTAGATATTTTATAATTCGGCAATTCACAGTTCAGTTAATTATTATTTTGATTATTCATGAAAAGTGCTTGCTAATTTGTAAGTTCACATTATTTGAAATTCAATTTCTTGATTATAGGTATGAGTTAAAATCCCTTTTATTTATAAAATACTTTTTTTATTCATTGTCAATCTGTTAATTTATAATTCAAAGTATTCATTTGAAGTGACTGGTAATTATTAAATTGACAGAAAATCAAATTTTTCAGATTTCAGTTAATAATTTAGAGTCGTGTTTATTTATCATTATTTTAATCATTCATAAAAAGTAAATGCTAATTATTAAGTTTTCATCAAATGGAATTCAATTTATCGATCATAGGTTATGAGTTGAAATACCTTTTATTTATAAATTATTTTATTTTATTCATTATCAAACTATTCATTCATAAATTGAAAATATTCATTTGAAATGCATGGTAATTATTTGATTTACAGGAATTGGAATACAATTCTTTAGATTTTAGTTATTAAATAACAGTCGTGTTTATTTATCAATATTCAATTAATCATTATTTTAATCATTCATAAAAAGTGGATGGTAATTATTAGGTTTACATCAATTGAAATTCAATTTCTTGAATAAAGGTTATGAGTTGAAATCCAATTAATTTTTAAATTTTGTATTTTTTACCATTCAATTCATTTATCTTTAAGAATATTAATTTGAAGTGGCTGTTAATTATTAAATTCACTGAAATTGAAATTCAATTTCTTAGATTTTAGTAATTAATCCAAAGTCGTGTTTATTTATCAATATTCCATCAATTATTATTTTATTCATTCATGAAAAGTAAATGGTAATTATCAACTTTACATTGATTGAAATTGAATTTCTTTATTATAGGTTATGAGTTGAAATCTCTTTCATTTATAAATTAAAATTTTTTATTCATTATCAATCTATTCATTTTGAATTCAAAATATTCATTTGTAGTGACTGGTAATTATTGAATTTACGAAAATTGAAATGCAATTTCTTTGATTTTTGTTAATAATTCAAAGTCGTGTTTATTTATCAATATTCAATTAATTACTATTTTATTCATTCATAAAAAGTAAATAGTAATTATCAAGTTTTCATTAATTTGAATTCAATTTATTGATTATTTATAGGTTATGAGTTGAAATCCCTTTTATTTATAAATAAATATTATTTATTCATTATCAATCCATTAATTTATAATTTATCATATTCATTTGATGCGCATGGTAATTATTGAATTTGAAGAGATTAATATTCAAGTTTTCGATTTTAGTTGATAATTTGAAGTCGTCTTTATTTATCAAGTTTCAATTAATTAATATTTCAATCATTGATAAAAATTCAATGGTAATTTTTAGGTTTACATAATTGAAATTCAATTGATTGATTATAGGTGATGATTTGAAATCCCTTTCATTTATAAATTTTTTTTTTATTCATCATCAATCTAATCATTTTTCTTTCAAAATATTCATTCTAATCGCATGATAATTATTAAATTTACAGAAATCGAAAGATTTTTAGGATATTAGGTAATAATTGAAAATCGTATTTATTTATCAATATTCAATTAATTACTATTTTATTATTCATAAAAAGTGAATTGTAAATATTAAGTTTACATTAATTAAAATTCAATTTATTAATCACAAGTTATGAGTTGAAATCCCTTACATTTATTTATTATTTATTGCTTACCATGTAATTCATTTATCATTAAAAATATTCATTTGGAGTTACTGGTAATTATTAAATTTACAGAAATTGAAATTCAAGTTTTTAGATTTTAGTTATTAATTTAAAGTCGTATTTATTTATCACTATTCAAATATTTATTATTTTAATCATTCATGAAAAGTGAATTGTAATTATTAAGTTTAAATTAATTGAAATTCAATTCAGTAATCATACGTTATGAGTTGAAATCCCTTACATTTATTTATTATTTATTGTTTACCATTTAATTCATTAATCATTTAAAATATTCACTTGAAGTGACTGGTAATTATTAAATTTACAGAAATTGAAATTTAATTTTTCAGATTTTAGTTGATAATTTGAAGTCTTATGTATTTATCAATATTCAATTAATTATTATTTCAATAATTCATAAAAATTGAATGTTAATTATTAAGTTTACATTAATTGGAATTCAATTTATTGAATAAAGTTTATGAGTTGAAATCCCTTTTATTTATAAATCCTTACTTTTTATTCATTATCAATCTATTCAATTATCATTCAAAATATTCATTTGAAGTGCATAGTAATTATTAAATTTACAGAAATTGAAATTCAATTTTTTAGATTTTAGGTAATATGTAATTCAAAATTGTATTTATTTATGAATGATTGTATTACTAATCGAATTGGATGTCAATAAATTATATTCTATTAGATAAATTTGATGATAGAAAATTTGAATAAGATAAAATTGGATGTAATGAAATATGGAAATTTGAAGAGATCATTTTACTTGAATTGCAGAACCTCTTGATGAGCACGTAGATCTGCATTCAGGCAGATATGGCATTGACCCAGTTGGAGTGCGTACTGCGTTGGGCAAGCCATCATCCTCTGGCTACCACCACACGTCGGAGGGATGCGCAGCAGAAGCTTGGACCGACTTTCGAAGTCTTTGAAAGTCTTCTCACATTTTTTAAATTAATTTATTAATTTTCGAACTTTTTAAATAGTTGAGCAATTTATTCAATAATTATGCAATGAAATCATGAAGCAGACCCATCCAATCGAACCTTTTGAACAATTCATTTATTGTATTGATTTACAGAAAGTTATTCATTTCCAGAACTCAATTCATACGCATATAAAATTGAATTAATTTTTATTCTTTTTGTCACTTTCTTTCTGAATTGAATAAAAGCCCTCCACAGAAAAATTTAAAATGCTAAAATTATTATCCATCCATAGAAGAAAAAGATTCTAAATGTTTCTATAGAAAAATCTCGAAGAAGAAAATTATCCGAAAGAAAAATTCCCGCAATGAAAAAATTACCGAGCATATTTCCGAATCGGAAAATTCCCAAAAATTTTGTTTTTCATCAATATTATTTTTTTATTGATATTGTAATGATGGAAAATTTGCACTGATCGAATCATTTTATTATTGTGTTTTTGATTTTTGTCAATATTTTTGTTTTTTAAAAACTACAGTAATGAAATATTTGCATTCTTCAAAATGTCTTTATTGCCTTCTCATTCAAATAAAAAGAAAATTTTTCGGAACATCAAAATTCAGGAATTTTACAGTGTAGGATATTCTAGAATCCCTCCATTTTTTTATTTAGAAATGAAATGAATGAAACTGCAAAATTCACGTTATATCAAAATTCCTGAAATTATAAAATTGCTGACCATATTCCTGAATTTGAAAATTACCGCAGATATAGTCTTCATTCAATATTATGTTTGAATTATTCGTTTGATTAAATTTCCGAACCTAAAAAATGACTACAAGAAAAATTTTGGAATAAAAAATTCTCGTGGTTATCAAATTGAGGAACCATATTCCCGAAATAAAATATTTTTTATTTATCGAAACTGCACTATTTTATTATTTACGCTAATAAAATAATTCATTTTTGTATTTTTATTCAAGAAATAATATTCATAAAAAAAAACATTTCTCCAATTTTTTACATTTCCAGGAGTCTGGAATTTTACAGTGTCGGATATTTTTTATAATTCTGTAATTTTCTATTCAAAAATCAAATCCCTGAAAATTAAACATTCCCGTAAGATAATATATTTCAAATTGAAAAATCCTGAAATTATAAAATTACCGATCGATTAAAAATCCTGAATTGGAAAATTTCACGAAAAATAGTTGTTTAATCAATTTTATCTACTCAATGAAACTACGATAAGGAAATTTTTGCATTGTTCAAAATATTCCTTAATTGTATTTTAATTCAGAAAATGATATTTTCTTGATCTTCGAAATTGGGGAGAAATTCAAAAATAAAAGATTTTTTGT
The DNA here is from genome assembly GCA_011762715.2 of Neuroterus valhalla. Lineage (NCBI taxonomy): Eukaryota > Metazoa > Arthropoda > Insecta > Hymenoptera > Cynipidae > Neuroterus > Neuroterus valhalla. Next base: position 10,162 of record WSXT02148132.1, read on the forward strand.
AAATATTATTTTCTGATTGAAGAAAGGGTAATAAAATGTTCTGATGATTGCAAATATTTGAATATTGAATTTTCACCAAATAAATTATATGGATTAAAAAACAATTCTTCTCATTGTTCAAATTCAGGAACTAGGTGATATTGAATGTTCCGAAATTCGGCAGTTTCGCCAAAAT
>WSXT02148143.1:0-10336 GCA_011762715.2 Neuroterus valhalla
ATGAGTGTTTTCCCGCCTTTAATTTTTATTAATTTTTTTCTGTTGAACAACTTAACAGAACAAAAAATTACAAGGCAATTTGAGTTTGGAATAAAATTATTAATTCAAAAATTATTATAACTAAAATTACGAAACAACCCTATTGACCTGTCTTCTGTACATAGATGAAATAGCTATACGCTAGTTTGATTTGTTCGAACCAGAAACTACAAAAAGTGATTTCTGTCACAAAGCAGTTTCCTCGGGGCATACACATGGAGTTTAGACTAGATAAATAGAGAATGGTGCATTTAATCGGTGAAGAATTATTCACTGCAGAATTATATGGCAAAAACAAAGATCAGATGTGATGTGGAGAGTTATCTCAATCTGGCAAATGAAATTAGGGCTACTATCGAAGATGTTTTATACGCGAATCTAGCTCAGTTTGTAGTTTTGTACACAAAATTATACCAATTTTTTCCTATCCGGAAGAAGTTGGGAATTTTTTTCAGGAGAACCAAAAAATGAAGATTATAAAAGTTGTGACCACCAGTGATCCCAACTTTGGCATGTAGACCTACTGCGCTTGCACTAGGACTAAATGCCAATTTTGAGAGCACAGGTGACCACCGTAACTGTATAATTATATCAAACACTTCACCGAAATCTTATCTTCAATATATTTGTATTTGTCTGGTTGATTTCTTCATCGGGAGTCCGCACGTACTCCATTACGTATTGCATTTATTGCCCTATACTTATCATTTAAGAGTTTTTATCGAATATGAAATAAAAAGGTATAAATTTTCGTTTGTAATTTAATTTGATACCTATATTACGAGTCTAATATAAAATCATAAAGCGGAAAAATATATAATTATGTACTGCATGCGCTATCTGTGATCCTGCAATTCAACTGTTTGGCTTTATTCAATAATACTTTTCGCGAAAGTAGTAGATAAGTTACCCTTACCCCGACTTGGAATTGGAAAATTCTCATAATATCTCAGGTGTGCCCGCCTAGAAACTTGTTGTCCCCGATCTTTATAAAATTCCACCGAATTGTAGTATTTGTGAGCAAATACTTGAGGATTTACCAGCATATTACACTTCATTTTGAAATCAGATGTCAGTATTTTCAGAGTAGTGTGAGAACGAGGGTAACAGTATAGTAATCAATAATACAAGAATGATTAGTAACAAAATAGAGATTGGTAACAACTCGAATTTTCTTTACTCTCTGAAGAGGCGAGTGAACATTATAGCGGCCAATCACAGAATAGTGATCAATCTCAATTCGCAGCCCCTCTCCCAAATGAGGCGTGAAAGAGGGTAAGAAGAGTTATTGGTCGCAACTCGGAAAAATGTTAGTCAAAGAAGAGTGATTGGGTAAAAATCGAATCACCTTTCCCAATTAAGTATGAGAATAGGGAGGAAGGGGGTTCCAGCATTGTGATCGAGCACAGAACAGTCACTAGTCACAGAAGAAAGGAAGGTTGCAGCTCGAACTACCTTTTCCAGTTGAGAACACGAGGAGGGTAAAACTATAGTGACCATTCATAGAACAGCGATCGGTCACAAAAAAATGATTAGTCACGATTGGTCACCAACGAGTGATCAGTGACAAAAGATTGATTGATTAAAACTCGAACCCCGTTTCCCAGTTGAAGCCGAGGATAGGGGCAGGGTCGGCGAAAGCTGTGGTGTGAGTGGGGAATTCCCCACTCGAAATCGAGAATTAGTTGTTGATACTTCTGGACCTATGTAGACCCTGGTGCCCTTGGGGGGTCCTAATTTTACCATCATTGGGATCGGTCATAGAACAAAAATTGGTCACAAAAGAGAGAAAACTTACAACTTGAACTTCTTTTTCCATTTGGAGAGGAAGATTGAGAGAAGGCAGAATAAGCTGACTAATCATAGAACAGTATTTGGTCAAGAAAGAGACTAAGGTTACCACTTGAACCGCCTTCTACATTCAAAAGGAGGGGGGGGGGGGGGGGTCCTCGCAGATATTTCAATAGCGCATCACTGTTTTTTTCAACTAACAATGTTATAAACAAAGTTCCCTCGTCTTATGCAATGCGTCTATCTAGTCGTTCTAAACGACTGTAATGTTTTTCATACGTACCTATGTATTTTTCCGTTTTTGCGAGTTCTTGGCATTTATTTGTCTGGAAGAAATTGAAAGAAAACTCAGAATATAAGAAACAATAATCCAATAAAATTATGAAAACAGTTTCAATTTTGGAGAAAATCTCCATATTTTCTATAATGCTCCATTGCTTATTGCTTCGGCTATTTATTGTTTCCTGAAAATGTTTTACATATATAACATTTTTTATCTTTTTGTTGATTCGATCCAGAAATGCTTCACTTCGATAAATAAAAATCAAATGGTAATATATTTTCACATTTATTCCCAAATTTTAATAAACAGTTTTTCTTTTTATATGAAGAACGGATTTTCCTAATGATATAAAACGCTAGATATAAAAAAATTAGAGGAAAAAGATGTTTCTTTTTGGGAGCCCTCCAAGATGATTTTCACAACTCTTCGAAATTTCTCAAAAAATCGAAAATTCAGATTTTTGTCGCACAAAAAATAATGAAAAATAGAAAGATTAATTTTTTGGTCAAACTATGCAAGGTACGGGAAAATATAAATGAACAAAAATCGTACTTAAAAAAATATCTACAAATTTGGTAAAATTAACTTTTTGATAGGAAAAGTAGTTTTTACTCACTTGTAAAAAACCATAAAAAAATGAATGTTTGGACAGTTGACAGAAGCTTATAGGAAAAAACAAATATACGCAAGTTTGTAAGCAGAAAAATATCTCCAAATATGTTATCAATCTTCTTTCAACAGGATATGTAGTTTTCATTTCAATGAGGAAAAATAACTGTAAAAATGAAAGAATAAAATTTTCGAAAAAATGACGAAGGCAAAGGCAAAAGATTGATAGAGAGAAGTTGTACATCCGAAAAATATCTATAAATTTGGCATCATTTATCCCATTAGACGGGTAGTTTTTGTTTCAATCGTAAACTTCTTTACCATTTCGGAACAATTTTGATCGAGTGCGCAGCACGAGGCACGCGAAGAGAATGTCTTCGTTAAAGTCGGAGAAGCTTTAACTAAATGAAATTCACAATCATCAGATTGAAGTGATCGGTATTTTGCTTTTAGGTATCAAAAGCTCTACATACAACTGTAGAGGTGTACAAAGACCGAGCGGAAGCGCGATATCCGACAGACAAGCGCTCTAGGTGCCCTGTTAATCAACTTTTCAATATAAATAGCTGTAAAAGTTTAAATTTCCGTCTTTTATTTTATATCCCCCGTTTACCATAGTCAGTTTGATGCTGTTTTAAATAGTTTCGGCCTGGGCCTTAATGGGGTAATATTTGGAAACCCGAATTATTTTATTTGAAATAGATCGTGGTCCCTGATCGTGGGAATAATTGATTATTATTTGAGTATCGCACTCAAACTCTCCAAGTTGAAAGTTTACTAGATCCTTTAACCAATTTGTTGTTATAAAATCTTCCTTATTATTCAAAACTATGCAGTATTATGCATTCACTGAATAAATAAGTATTTTACGAGAAAAGTATCTTTCAAAGTCGAAAATAATTTTATTTATATTCAGGGAAAGTCGGGTATTTGTCGAGATTACACAAAAATCTCAAGGTTGATGTCCAAAAAATTACGTTCGAGACTGCCGATAAAAGACATACGTTATTCAGAAGATACAAAGCAGGTCAACAGGGGCCTGTTCCCTTCGTAAGTGGACTTCCTCTCTAGCTTCAGTGTACTGCGGGTTGTATCATCAGTCTCTAGATATAAGTCTTTAGGATATAAGTGCCTTTAAAATCCATTAAAACTATTAAAAATGATCGAAAATTTGATAAAATCCCTTGAAATCTTATTAAATCCTTTGGAAACTCCGTAAAATTTTCATTAAAATTGATTATATTTTCTGAAATCCTGGAAAATTTATTGAGTTTTTTAAAGCCCCTCAAAATCATCAGAATCCTTGGAAAACTTATCAAATCCATCAAAATCACTTGGGATCTTTTATAAAATATAACATTAAACCTTATGGTACAATCAAATCCTTCCGAATCTCTCAAAATTGTTTAATACTGTATGACATGTTTTTGAATATCTACAACTCATTAAAATCCTTCAAACTTTCTTCACTCGATCTTCCAAAGTACCCAATAATACATCAAATCTTTTGAAATCTTTTGAACTCCCCCGACATTTTTAAAAGCTCTTGGAAATTCATCGGAAACTTTGAAAATCACCTAAAATCCTAAAATAATAAAAATCCTTAGAGATCCTGTAAATTTATGGGTGAAAGCTGTTGCAATCCTCCACAATTTTTTTTCAAGTCCCTAAAATTCTGATGGAATTTCTGAAAGGTCTCGAAACGTTTCAGATCTTGACAAATATTTCATAATATGCTTCAAGAAATTTCGAAGGTAATTAATTATAGGCCGCTTCTGGACAGTGAAAAATTGTGGTGCTTTACAGTTTATATCATTCTTCCGGTGCAGGGTACTACAACGACTCTTTCTACCATTCTGGTTTACCAGTACATAAAATAAATCGAGCCCATCGATAAGAGTTTACGGCTTTTTATGAGATAACTCATTTCCTAGAGTTTCACAGGATTAACATTTGGAATTCTATTGATCAGGAAAATTCTTGATTCGAGTCAATAATTGCTTTTAAATTGGAGGTGCACTGCGCAGGATGCATTCCAGGCCTCTAAACTTTAAAAATGTGCCTACATAAAATGACGCGTCTAGGAAAATTGGAAAATACTCTAATTATAATTTATTATTTAATATGTTATGGAAATTTCATGGGATGAATGTTAGGAATGTCCAGGATTCACTGCTATTTCTGAAACACGCCTTACAGATAAAAACGAAGCACTGCTAAGAATCAGCAAATAATTATAAAAAGCTCTTTTTAATTCTAAGATTCTAAAAGTAAGAAGTAAAAATAAGGTATTTATCTCATATTTCAAGGATGTCAATTTCTGTTGTACAAGGTTGACTTATATTGATTGGAAAATCAGTTAACTCACTTCCACTGCGGTTCCTATATCTACCTTTTTCTGTTTTTAATGAGTAGAATCCGGATGAAATTTCATTCCACTAACTTGAGTAATTTAAATTAATTAGATTCAAAAAGCTCACTTCCAACCATGCTGACACAAAGAAGATGTTACTGCGCAAAACATTTGTAGCCGAATAATCATACTTAGGGGTAGTTTTCTCAAATAGCATGATGGAGCATCATTTTAAAGTGATTTCAAACAAATTAGGAATTTCAAAATTAAACGCGGATCTTTTCAGAGAAAATTACCGGTTCACTGGAGAAAAAATTTTTTTTATAACGAAAGCAATTTGAGAGTAAAAATATAATTCTAGTGTTTTTTCTGCATTCGCAGCTTGAAATGAGTTAGCATCATAATTTTCTCCAGGCTCTCTGCGACTATTTCACACGAGTTTTACGGTCTTGTAGAACTTACAATTTGCGACAAGTTCGGGGCGTACCCGCATTATACAAGTTTTGGAGTTTGTGTTGATATTCAAGCATTAAAAGTGGTGAGATGGGTTTCTGATTTCATGGCGCCTCACTCCCACATGAAAAACGAGCTGAATGTTGTCCACGGTATACCAAGCGCAAATAAATTTTTCTGTAAAAACTCCTGCCAGTTCTCAGCTTGAAGTTTCTGAAGATACAAAGGAGACCGTCTAAAGTATTTCATAATATTTTATTCCCGATATCTTTACTTAGACAATCAAATAATAAAAAAAAACTATTGTGATGTACAAATAAAGTTTGAAAGTTTTAATTCTTTGAAAATTCTATTGAATTCTAATTGTTTGGATAATCATATCTTGTAAGGGGTACATACTTCAGGTGCACTTGTATTATTACAAGTTTGGAAGACAAAGAAACGTTCTTTTTTTAAATCCAAATATACTGTTCAAGTTTTTGAACAACTTAAACATACGTACACAACATTAACAAATCCGAAATTGTCCATGATTGTTAATTCGAAGTTCAGTGCAAAAATTCGTTTAATGAAGAACTGAATTCAGGAAATCGGTATATTCTTACAAATTCATCCAAATCCAACGGAAGCTGACTCATTTGAACAGCCAAATTCAATATTATTCACTCTCTAAATATTGTGAAGTGAATTTTTTACACTACAATTGGAGTGAATCGCCAATTACTTCTAATTGGGGTGAATAAGCACTCTAATGGAATCATAATTTTACTCTTTTGTGTTGGAGTAACATATTTCACTCCCAAGCAAGGATTAAAACATTTCACCCGGCGTGTAGAGTAATTTTTTACTCTGTACAGAGTATATTTTTTACTTATTTACCCTCATCTTTAGAGTAAAAATCTATACTCCAGCATCAGGAGTACATTTTTACTCCATACAAGTGTAAGTAAAAGCAATCACAGCTGGTCCGACGTTCGGTGTTGGCGCTTTTTTGCAGGTAGGTTATGTATATTTTCCAAACACTAAACCTGTTAGTTTTATTATATTCGTATATTTGATACGTTTAATATTTCTGTTTACTTCCTTCCAATGATGCAAAATCCACGAAATTATTAATAGATATGTTTCTTACGATCTGTTGCCATTTGAGGTTAGAATATTTAACAAAATCGAAATAAGGAGAATTTCCCTAAAGTTGTCGAATGTTCTTTTAGTTGGCATGCACCATGGATACTTTCCCTGTTGTAAGTTTTATTCTGTACCCCAATACGCTTTTCCTACTTCAAAAATTATTGTTTTGAATATATATTTTCTCCTGATCAGGATTCGATGGCAAATAGTGATAAACTGATACAGTTCTGGAGAAGTCTTGGAGAAGTTTTTATTTTTACTCCACATCGAGTTAAAGAGTTACTCCATAACGTTTTAATCTCACTCCCGAAAGAGTTACATTTATACTAAATATTTTAACTCCATTGGAGTTAAATTTAACTCCAGAAAATTTAGAGAGGCAGTAATGTTGAATGTTATTCAATTGAATTATACTGAATTGAAGATCACTTTATATGATTACAAAGGGATTCAGTCTGAATGACGATTCTAACACCATATCAGCTCAAAATACAACTGAATATCATAGGCACTCCTTTAAACTTCGAAGGATTTATAGCTTAATTCAACAAAGTTCAACTGCTTTTAACGTTATAATTTAAAACAAAATGAGAAGAATCCAAAAAGTCAAGGTAAATCCACAAGGATGCAAATGAATATAAGAGACCTTACGAGAATCAGTAGAATTCAATAATAAAACTAAATTCAACTCATTTGCGATTATTTTATCTGAGCACCGTCGAATTCTGTTGAATTCTATCGAAATAAAAATTATTACTCTAAGTACTCCTGAATTGATTAAAATTCTATTAAACTCACCATCTGAAATTTCAACTTCAATTCTTGGGAGTATTCATCTTGATTTTCCTTCAATAAAATTTATTCGTCCATAGTGCAGTAGGATAATTTTCAACTATATTGAGCATGAAAATGTTTCTATAAACCGGAATGAGCTGAAAGAAGATCACTTATTTACTCCAGTAAATATTTCTACAAATTCTAGCTTGTACTTTACCATTCATCTTGCCGTTGTCCTCAGCCTTTCACTAAATTTTCCGTGAAAATTGTTTAAAATTATACAAAGTTTTTCAAAGTTTCCGGAAACACTTTTGAATTTTCGACAAAAAAGATGACTCAACAAAATAATTCAACTTTTAACACAAAAATACAATAATTGGAATTTTTTTCTCTCTTTGTTTACGGATTAAGGAGTCTTTACGTAAGATCTCTCCTTTATATTCACTGAGCTCTCTTTCACATACCTCTCCAAATTGCAAGACGGGAATCGAACCCGCAACCATACGGAGTGGGTTCAAAGCTCATGCCTTAGCCCCTCACAATTTCAATCTATCAAATACAACTTGAAGAGAGTGGCTAGTTGGTCGTGGGGGCTAAGACATGCGCTTTGGACCCACGCCGCGCCGGCTGGTTGTGGGTTCGATCCTCGCCTTGCTCTCTGGAAGAAACTTCGGCGGCCCACGCGGTGAACACTTGCCTAGCAAGGGAGTGTTCATCTCCAGAAAGTCGTGGTGCCGGTACCTCTTGAGAAAAAGGTTACTCTAAGTACTTGGGTCTTGGTGGTTTGGAATCCACCTTAAGCTGTGGGTCCCCCTTACTTACTTACATACTACTAAGGTAGTGGTAGGGTGTATAAAAGGAATGGTGGAGAGGTTCGAGGAAAATGTAAACCCTCAGAAGACACATTGGATCCATCAATCAACAACTTGAAGGAAAATTGCATCAATTTTTAGCCGAGTGTTTTCAATTTCATTTTGAAGTTATTGGTTTGCAATAAAAATAAATTGGCTGAATTTCTAATTTAAGAAATCACTTTTAAACAAAATGAAAATTTTTTAACCAGTTTAATTCAATAAAAATAGGCAAATTTTTAACAACATGGTTAAATAATTAACCAACAAGATGAATTCTTGACAAACTAGATTAATTGTCTACCCAAAAAGATGAATTTCCCCAAAAAAAATTAATTCTCGACCGAAGAGGTGAATCATAAAATGAATAAATTTTTAACGAAGCAGGTCAGTTTTAAACCATGTACTTGGATTCTAATCCAAGAAAGATGAATCTTCAACAAAATAGTTAAACTTCTAGCAACCAAAGAAAAGAAATTTTTCTCTCAAAATATGAATGTTAAACAAATGACACGAATTTCAACATTATACATAGATTTTTTATCAAATATTTTGTACAATTTTCAACCAAAGAGATGAATCTCGAAAATAGATGAATTTCTAGGGACGTAGTTCAATTTTCAAACAAATAGTTATATTTTTAACCAAGGAATATACATTTTCAAAAAATAAATACTAAAATTTGTACCCGAAACATCCCTTTTTAACAAAAAGGACTGCGTTTACCAACTAGTTCAATTTTCATTAAAATAGTATGATCTGCAACCAAGTTGTGGACATTTCAACTATAATTATGAATCTTGAACCAATAATATGGAATTTCTACGAATAATTATATTTCTAAACAAACTATTCATTAATCAACTAAAAATATAAATTCTCGACGGAACATAAAATAGTTGATATTTCAACCAACGAAGACTTAATTTCAAATGTGAAAAAGTTGAGTCCAATTAAGAATGACTCGTCTTCTACAAAATAGTTGAATCCTTAGCCAAGACAGGTTGATTTCAAACCAAGTAGATGAAATTTTATCAGAGGAAGTCATATTTTCAACCTGAAAGATTAAGTTTGAACTAAAATGACAAATCTGCAGAAAAAATTGAAATAAAAAGTTTTAACGTGGATGATTTTATATCATGAAGGTTTAAATAACAATAAAATACATGAATTTTAATTCCTTTTCCGAATTATCATATCTTAATTTGAATAAAAAATAACTGGTTCCAAATCTAATAATTTTTTCTCGGAAACTCCAATTTCAGATGAAACGACCAATATAACCTAAAGCTGTTGGAAACTCATAAATATTCTTCGAAATATAATAATTATTCATAATAAATACCAAAAATTTTCAAAAAAAAAAACACTTTTGAATCTCATCGTAATTCCAATGTTTCTCGTTAGGAAAAAACAATTCCTGGTAGGAATGTTAACAAAACCTGAAATTGATAGGAAATTTTTTTGTTTTCTTCAAAAACTATACCGATATTTCCAGTGAAAACTGCTAGCTTGACTAGCTGAATAATTTATTAGATTTATTAGATAATGAATGATGATGAATCTCTCCCATGGTGCTAAAATGCATGCTGTTTTTGCTAAGAATCGCGAGGCAGTAGCCGTTCGCGAAATACTGTTCGCGAGATACCGTTCAGGGTTGGTACAACTTGCGGTCGCAATGTCGCAGTGTCACGCTGTACTCCCACTCTTCCAGCATCTGACGAGCTATAATACAATCAAACTGAGTACATAACTGAGGGTTAGGTTGTAAAGCAGCTGTAAGCTGTACCTCGCCCTTTGAGTTGTTTTCCAGATCCACCTTATATATATATATATGTTTTGTACATTTTGTTTCTTGGCTGACATCTTGATAAAGATTTATTATTATTATCATTATCATTATTATTATTATCATTATTATTATTATTATTATTATTATTATTGTTCGTTTCAACTAATGTTCATTGTGCGCATTCATGTTTGACCTCGATTTTATTGTTAATATTTGTTTACAAGGATTCTCCTTCTTTTCGTTTATGATTAGTTTCG
>WSXT02148154.1:0-10335 GCA_011762715.2 Neuroterus valhalla
AGCGATTCTTGTAAACGATTCTTCGGAATCGATTCTTGTCCTTAGAAATCGTACTCAGAATCAAAATTGAAAGTTTCTGCGAATCGATTCTTAGGAATCGATTCTTTTTCAAGGAATCGCCCATCGAAAGAATTATCAAAGAATCGAAGCGTCGATTCTTGGCATGAAGGATCGATTCAGTCAAAAGATCGAAAATGAAGAATCGATTCAAAAGATCGATTAATCGGACCCTCTGTATCGATCTTTGCAGAATCGAATCGAGATCGAACATCCCTAGTATGCTATACCTCTTCGTAGAATCGTAGAAACACATCGGGCCTTCCACTGACCCGCTTCACCCCCATGCACATTGGTGCGTTCTGCTGAGATTCGAGAGGGATTCTTGGCGCTTAACAATGTGTTGAGGATGGAGGTTGGGAGTTTCGTAATTTGCTATGACTCATTGTCATATCTGCGGTGTATTAGAGATAGGTTCTTTGACTGACAAGGGAAATAGGGGGCTTGTTAGCTGGTGCACCAAGGAAGGGATTCTTGATAGCACTTATGTGCATCCCAGCTCATGTTGGAATCACAGTTCATGAAGTCGCTGAATACTGTGCAAGGGCTGCCCGAGATTTGGCCTCCAGACTGCAGGTCGGCCTTGAGCGTGAACATCTTGAAGCTGCATTAAAAAAGATTTTGAGGCATGGTGCTCATTTCTGTAGCCGTATGGGAATGGGGATGATAATCGTAGGGAATATTTTTATCGAGTAACGTATAAGACCCCCCGGCCACGGTTCTCTGGGTTTTGGTTTCCTGGGCGCTTTCTTAACCTTATTACACGACTGAGGACTAATCATATTTGCACGGCCGACCACTTTCAAGGGATGAGATGGGATTTGCCTCTTGAATGCGACTGTAGTGCTGAGTTCAAAGATCTCGCTCATCTGATCCATGAATGTCCCCTTCTTGGTTTCCTTGTGAGACGATAACCGGGGGTGCTCATCATGCACGTTGAGCTAAATGAACTAATTCCTGACCCTGATGATGAGGCTGTAAGTGAAATTAGGGTGTTTTCAGGAGTTTAATTTCCATTCTGTAGTCTGTAATTTAAATTTTAGCCAGTCCTTGCATGGCAGCGCCTACCGTCTTGCTCCCTTCCTTAGTAGCATTCAGGTTTCTCACCAAGTGCACTCGGAGCCGTTCCACGGCGCTAGGTGAGTGTTTGGCTTCACCAGGGTGAACCGTTCAGAAGTCACTAGGGTGGAGAGTGGGGGTCACCCGATGAAATAGAAATAAGGTATGTGGAAGCGATAAAATGCTTCTATCAAATGCATTCAGCTTCATCCAAAAATATTCTTGGAATTGTTTTGCGTTAAAGTGTGAACATACTTTTGGCGATTTTTGTCATTCTAACTCGATTTTATGATGCACCTCTAACTCGTATTGATAATATAATATAATAATATAATAACTGTCTTCCTCAATACTTTATCAGATTGTCACAAAAATCCTTGTTCGTAACGACAATTGGTTTATCGCAATCGCAGCAACAATAATTTTGTTTGCGCTGCCTCTTTGTTATACGTGAACATAATCTGAATCTTCTTATTAGCGCCAAAGCCCTTCACTCTCATCCGTTGAATGAACATCCAACTCTCTATTTCGCTTCCCTAAGCGACGCCCCTCCTGAAGCTTCGCCCGGGTGAGGAACCTGAACGCTACCTAGGGTAGGGCGGCACGGCTGTAGCAGTGATGGTGCAATTATGGTCTGAATGGATGACATTTTATCTTGGAAGCCACAAATGGATGGAATGGTTATTGGGATTACCTTGGAGTATCTTGTGTGTTTAGTTCTGGCCGTTTGCTGAATTGCAATAAGCTACAATCAAGGGGATGTAGAATACCTAAATGGACTGTCCCAAAAAATAAGCTAAGTTTACTTTAAGTTATAAAACATCACGTAGCTAGCTCTAAATTTCAATGTCTCCAGTAATGTTTATCATGCAATCACGAAACACCTTGGAAATTGCACTTTCATAAATCAAGGCCCAATCTTTAATCTTCTGAAGAATGCATGAGTCACGTGACCCAAATTATCGATTTTTTTGCAACACCGAAAGTCCGCGCCGAATGAGATATCGAGTTTAAATTTCAAGTAAAGCTTCAGGAAACAATGAACTTTTTTAATTGAAATTTTTCCGTTTTTTTAAATTTTAAATAAAAAATTTAGAACCAAGTGTTGAATACAAACGTAGTTAATTGTTTTTTTATAGTTCCCCCCAAAATTTTACCTCTATATCTCATTCAGTGCGGACGTGAGTTGTTACAAAACAATCGATAATTTGGGTCACGTGACTCATGTACCACATTCCTTGATAAAATATTCAGAATCGTTTCGTTGCATGAGACAATTAAGTGTAATAAAAATGTAGACAAATTGAGAATTTCTATCATAAGACATGTCGTATTCTTCTTTTACATGAATGTATGAATCTTGGGAGTGAATGAGGAACCAAAGAAAACTTCATTTATTTCAAAAAGAACTTATTTCCCATTCAAATGCATGCTTGAATGTAATCGGAACTTCTGTATTGTAACATTCTACATATCTTCATGTCTCAAAACGTGGAAAAGAGAAACATTGCACTGTAAGTAAAAATGATTATTTATTAAACAAAAATTAATGTGGATCAAACAACTTCAAAGAGATACAGTTTGATTCCTTGATAAAGAAGTAGTACAGCTAAAACTTATTCATATCTTCATAAATTTGAAAGATTATTACCAGAGATCCAATCTTCAATGTATACATTTGTATTCAAGTACTCGTTGCTAGAATGACAATTGGAATCTAACAGTGGTTATTTTTTAGGTATGAACCACTGTAACCATAATATAATAACTTGAGGATTTTTTTCAAATCATCATAAGAGTGATTTCACAAATAATCATAGGAAGTCTGAGAATATTCTTTTTACACCCAGTTATATAGTTCTTGAACTCTAGAACGTAGTCATAGTTTTTTTTTTAACTAGTTGACGAGGTTGCTCATGATGATTGGAATGAATTCAAAAACCCATGCAAGCTCTAACTTGAAAATTAAATATTAGGTTAATTGAAGATTGAATATTAAAGCCTAAACTTATAATTAAGGCTACAGCTTTCAGGCTTCCACATCGCGACGTTTATTTTATAACTTCTTGAGGTTTTCGCAGATCTTTCGTAAAATAATAATAAATGTTTTTTTCTCTGTTTTTTCCTCAATAAATCTTATACTTCTACATCCTAGAATCAGCTTCAACTTAGACCTTTTATATTTCTAATCCTTCTTAACACTGACTCACTTGGATTCTGAAATATGACTACTCTCCATTTTAAAATCCTACAAATTTTAACAAACTAACACTAAGTTATTTACTCCAAAAGTTATGGCTATTGTGTATGTTACATACTACTCGTTTATGATCATGACTCCAGTTTAAAATACCATATTCCTAATCAGAAGAATGGTGAACTCTCGAAACGTTGGGAAAATTTCGAATGAATTGTCTCATAGAGTTTGAATTAGGTTCGAATCAAGCTTGAATTAAAGTGGGCTAGAAGGTTATAGTACGATGCAGGCGCGAACGCAGAAAAAATTTTCGGTGCATAGTATTATTTTTGTAATAAATACCCTTCCCAGAATTACGCTCGTGGACGAGAAGGTACGAAGGGTTTAGAAAGAGGCACTCGCCACGACCCTTTTTCGGCGAGCACAATGCTTGTTTACATCGGGGTATACGCGATTATGGTTCCAAGGCCGTTGCTACATTCCCGAAACCGGACTAAAATCGGTAGAGCATTGTGAGTGAGAAATACAAAATGACGACCAACACAACGTCAGCTAAATACGAAAAGGCTATCGACATTGAAGGCCTTACCTTTGGAAAAGAGTTTTGAAATAGTAGTGATGTCACCTGAAGAATTCATTGAGAAGTATGCTAGGACAGTATTTGTGAATCATTACAAACTGACTTCAAGAAGATATGTTCTGACTGCATGATACCTCTTTAAGCTGGTAAGAAGTAATTAGCTGTCGACATTCTAGCTAAAATGCTTTATGTAGTCGGGCTAGATTGAAGAAAGGTTAAACCAGCTCATGGTGATAAAACATTGCGTTTCAAAATCCCGACCACAAGACATAGAGATGTGACAACTTGCCCTGTATTTGTGACGACTTACAAGACTACTACATATGAGCCTAAGAAAGGAGTAAATATGAAGGAGAAACAAATTCAATCGATTAAACATCGAGATACACAAAAAATAATCGATCGAACTCATTAATGGTTATTTTCGAGCTACTTGAGAATTTTGCAAATCATGGCTATGAAGAATTAATTAAGGTTCATGTGTAATTACTGATTATGCTGCACCTAAATTCCCAAAATCATTGAGTTTTGAAAAATGTAGGATGCAATCATGGTTATGATTGCGTTATGAGTTATGAAAAATCCAATCGATTGATTAAAGAGGTGAAAAAACCCTTTTGTCAAATAACTAGATCCCGTCAGGGAACGATCGATGAAATATATATAAATGGTTCGACGACATAGAACTAGAGCTACCTGTCGCAAAGTGAAATTAGAAATTTTAATGAATAAGTTAGAGTCGAAATTGGATTTTCAAAGGTAGCCAGCACCAGCCAAAAATGTTGAGTAAATAATCGCGAACTGGCGTGGGTCAGCGAGGGAAGGGCGTTACTCAGAATAATAATAAGGCAAATGGAGGGTATCACCCTTTTCATACAATACAAGAGGCTCTACTGCCTCATCAGGCCCAAAAAATGTTGGGGAACGGCCCGAAAAATTAGCACAGATGTAGCCTCCGGAAGCTAGGATCCCGATCCCTCTCCCAGAACCATGGATCCCGACGCAACTGGAAGGAATACGTCATCCGACTCGTCACTTCCAAAACACCGAAAATGCTCGAGTCGGGAAATCAATTTATCACACAAAAACCAAATCGCTTTAAAAGAGTGGAAGGGAACAACCTGGTCGATGCTGATCCAAGTAGATGTTCCGTCTGCCTGCAGGGGCAGTTTCAGGTGGAGAGACGACCACTGTCCATTCGCAGGAGCGAGAGAACCGCGTGCAGGTCAGAGGGATTTTTTAACTAAATCTTCAGACAATCTTTCAGATTCTGGTGAAGAGGAATTCGAGAAAGAGAGAGATGTCAAAGAGACACCTTGCTTCGTTCTAATCAGGAAGACCGACATTCCAGCATGGATTAGAGGGCACGCGAGCACAAGAGTTCGCCTTATGGAAAAAAGACTTAAAGAAAGAGCAAAGTTCTACGGTCCTGAGAAATTGAAAATTACCGACACATCGGAATTTTACGCAACGCAGTTATACATCACATGCAATGAACAGTGCTTCGTCTCCAAAACGAAACACAGATACGTCATTTGCCAAAAAGGTCGTATCATGTGGGAACGTGACGTGTTTGCCGCAAGGAACATTCTTAACTCCGGTTCAATACAAGGAATACCACTCCATGAGGCGCCTTCGTTGCTGCGCCGAAAAAAAAGATCAAACCACATAAACCCCGAGACAAGATCCAGGTGTCTCTCATTGAATGGAATACGTCTTTATTACGTGCAAAACAGTACACCAAGACCGAACAACCGTGGATATTTTCTTACCCTGATCAAAGACACAACATCGAAATATTGAATTTATTAATGGTTATTTTCTAGCTACTCGAGGATTTTACAAATCCCAATTCCAAAGAACCCTGTGAGGTTTATGAGTAATTATTTCACGCTCAAATTAATTAATTTTAAAGAATCGAGGACCTTATAAGTTTACAATTTTTGATAAGAGATTACAAAAATTCAATGGATTGGATAACAAGGTAACCAGGAAACCTTTTAATGGAATCCTGAATTTCGTTAAAAGGAGACCATACAGAATTTAATGATGGTTATTTTCAAGCTATTGGAGAACTTAAGAAACCTTTTTGCCACTATAATTTTAAATTTTGGCGCATACCCGTACCAAAATTTTGGTAAGAACAGCCCGATTTCCTGGCATGACCAGATACTATGTTGGAATTAAAAGCAAGAATAGAGCGAGATTCAACTTACAGAGGTCGAATTACCTTCTTACCCAAGTTCTGAGTATTTTAGTCTATCTTGCAGAACATAATTAGTTATTACGTTGTTGAAGTCGTTCACAATAGACATGGATCGACGCAAAATTCTGAATGAGAATTTGTTCAGCTTTATCCGTTTTAATGAGAAAATGAAAGAACCATCAGCTGATCATGAGAGAAGAAACCTTTATCCAGGAAATGGTTCCTTCCGAGACATCAGTTACAAGGATACAAGAGAAACCGTAAGGAATGTGCAGTATTGAAAAATGGATATTGGTTATGGGACCTCTTCTCTTTTCTGGTCAATGTGATTCCTTGAAGAATTGTGCAATAATAACTCTGGAAGTGGAAAAGAGAATTTATATCATTTAACATTGATAAACAATCAAGTGGGTAAAAACTCTCACATGAAAAATTGATATGCCTGAAGTTCTAAATATTGTTCAAATAAACGAGATTGGTTTCTACAATTCCAATTATTAAAAAGGTATTTGTTTATATTATTAAAAAGGTCCTTCTTCTTATTTGGAATTAAACAAATCAAATATTTTTCTGTTTTTGGTGGTTTGAAAGTGCAGCTACATGAATTTATCCAATTTATTAGATATCTCGACCATACTCTAAGAAAGCTTAGATAAAAAAGCCTATTTTAAGATCTAATAAATATCTAATAAATCAAATCCTCTGTCAGAGATTAAACTTACGTGTGTGTATCGAGGAATAGAAGATGAAATCTCGCAGCCGTTGTGCTCGCGAAAAAAACGTGAGCCTGCTGTACCAAATTCCAGAAGAAATGACCTGAAATTAACGTATAAACGTTACTCCTAAAATTTGTATGTATTCGTTCACCCTCAATCCTCTTCCAGATTCCAGCATAAAAACTAAAGCGTGCAGAAAAGACTGTCTGATTAGGGCGACGTAAATTACAGAGGATCAAGGAAATTAGGGTAACGTTGCAATAAGTAAACAAACGAATAAGAATTTGTATATTGTAGTTAGTGGCTATACGTCCAGACACAACCTTGGTAAAAATTTACATAAAAGTACAGAATTCCCGGACCTCCAAACTATGTAGTCAGAGCTAAACGTAAGGAGGATCCGTACATTTGGCCCTGCCGTGTATTTGGAGCTAAAAATACAGACAGTCCCGGACATTTAGTCTCGATCTATATTGTACAGGTTAAGAAATCACATTTAATTCTAACCTTCTCAATAAATAAAATCCAAACTTTTTGATAAAATTCAGAAAATTTCAGCAAGGGATCAATCTTCTATGTTTTCACATCCTGATGAAACTAAAACCGAGAATTCTTCAGAACGAAACCTGAGAATGTGTGAATGGCACCCAAAATAACAATCAATATAATTTTCACTCATATAGTCATATGGCTCGGCACCGCCATGCCTGCCTGACAGCCTGAGCAAGATGTCAGGTGACGGGCTTCCGTTCATGCGCAATATGCACGCGGGCCATTTTAACTGATTTTAACTGGTCACGTTCTGGTACAGAAAATTATTGATAATTTGTATAATTAGTATACATTAATAAATTGTTGCAAATATAAGCAAAACATAGAACAAAAATTATTCTCCAAACGATGAAATTACGTA
Source organism: Neuroterus valhalla (assembly GCA_011762715.2). Taxonomy (NCBI): domain Eukaryota; kingdom Metazoa; phylum Arthropoda; class Insecta; order Hymenoptera; family Cynipidae; genus Neuroterus; species Neuroterus valhalla. The sequence goes on from WSXT02148154.1 coordinate 7,729, forward strand.
CTGTTTCCAAATAGTAATTACATAATATTATCATTTATTTCAAATCAAAAAAACTTTTGAAGGTAGACTAGAAATATTAACCCTTAGCTGGCCTAGTGGGGTCGTTGGCGCCAGTTACTTTTCAATTTGAATTCCCGCCCCTTTGTTGCCCATTTGCCATAATAAATACCTTTTTTTCAACTTCCAGTATCATACTATTTTTTTATAAAAACTAGCATATCAAATAAAGAATATCCCGAAACCCTAGTTTCTAATTCCAAAAAATTAAAAAGTTATGGTTTTCTTCGTAAAAAACGTCCCAGTGTGCCAGCTATGATCGTTGACAGCGTAAGCCAGCTGAGGGTTTTAAAAAACAAAATTTATTTTTGAGGGATGCAATAAATGAGTAGGAGTATTTAATAAAACGACGAAATGATAACAATATTAAGTTAAATAATCACTTGTATCTATGTTTAATAATTTTTTCAGGTAAAGGCACTTTTGTTTCAAATACAATACATAACAAAATACAATGCTAAGTACAATTACATAACAAACAGCTACGTTTTGAGTCGTCCGACGTGAGGGCAATATTCGAATGCAATATTTAGTATTTACAAAAATGTAAATTAAGTAATTCTGCAGAAGATATCATTCCAGTAATAATACTAAATCTCTTTAAAAAGTTAGAGCCCAGAGTAAAAATAATTTGTTGGGAATAGCCGTATAAAACGTTCGCATTCATTGCCAAAAAGGAGGCTCTAAAAATAGTTCAATCTTATTTTAAGAAAATCGCACCTCTGTTTCGATGGACATATGCAAATTATTCTACGTTGTATATAAATAGGGTATTCATCCTATCCAATAGGATTCATAATCACTGAGAACCGGCGAGTTAAACCGCAGGAGCTCTATTTTAAAATTTAATTCTACCGAGCAAGTAAAAAATAAGCACCACAGACCGATTTTTCAATATCCTTAAGCTCACGTATACACTTTTACAGAAAAATTCACAAAAACATTCACCCATACATTCAAAAAATCTCATAATTCCAGACGAATTCGATGAACTTCGAAATCGCGCAATAGGAAAATAGTTTCTTGTAATCGTAGCTACAAAAAGACGGTATAAAAGTCTGACTTTTTAAGTACACTTTAGTGTGGCACGATCATCATTTGCAGACCGACGAAATCAGATACGAAACGGATATATAATAATACTGAGTCTGTGTTCGCGTCTACTTGCGACCGAATCTTTCCGCACTTTCGAATTTCCTATTCTGCAAATTCGAAAATACTACACAATATTTTGGAATATTGTTATTAAAGTATAATTGATTGATGAAGGGCCGACCTTTAGGACGAGAACACAATAGCATCTGTAAGAATGTATTTAAATTAAAATATGAATGATTCCCTATTTCGCTGTCACAATAGGCCGTGAGCGAACTGTATTCAGAAAAATCTAAAGAACCCAACAGGATTCAAAGATGAGTCGCTCTTTGTCGTAGATTATAACTTCTTTCAGCGACTGCTATCAAAGCTTCCGCCATTGATTTTCCTGTTTCTCGTACCATGCTTATTAAATTCCCGCTTTCCTTTTGAAGCAGAAGATGTGGATGATCGAACTCCTATTGAAAAAAATCCGAAATTTATTGAAAATTCAATTTAAATTCAAATATCGAATCTAAATATTTCGTTGTTTATATTTTGCTGTTGTTGTTGGTTTGACATGACTTTACAGGATGGCTCTAAATTGACAAATCTAATGCGGAACAACTCTGAATTTAAACAATCCAAAATTAAATCATTTTGCCATCGACGCTCAGAATCCTATTAAGGGGGAACGCCACTGTGACGGGTCTAAAAATAGCCGATTTTTGTGAATTTTTTTTTTTTTTGTAAGAAGGGATGATCGTTTGGGGATCGGACGTAAAGCAATTTATAAGGCATGTATTCAACTATAATGATGATTATTTTTATTGAAAAATATTGGAAATTCACAAAGTTGTCCAAATAATTGTAACGACATGAAAAAAATGACGTCATCTGGTGGCAGCGATACGGCCATGAATTATTATCTGGTATCAAAAAACCAAAAATATTATTAATCTGCATGATAGTGGCTATCGTTGTACGAAGCCGCTTTTCAAATTTCTGAAAATTACTATTTTTTGAGACATTTCGAAAAGAAAAAAAAATGTAAAAAGCACACAAAAAAATTCAAATACCCACTATTTTGTGAAAAAAATTATTTCGGAAAAACGGCAACGCGCAACGATAGCCACTATCATGCAGATTATTAATATTTTTGGTTTTTTGATTTCGGATAATAATTCATTGCCTAATCGCTGCCACCAGATGACGTCATTTTTTCCCTGTCGTTACGATTATTTGGATAACTTTGTGGATTTCCAATATTTTTCAATAAAAATTACCGTCAACATAGTTAAATACATACTTAATAAATTGTTTTTTCTCCGATCCTCAAATAGTCATCCCTTCTTACAAAAAAAATCACAAAAATCGGCTTTTTTAGACCCGTCACAGTGGCGTTCCCCCTTAACTTCATATGAAATAAAATAAATATAAATATATTTTATATTTATATATAAAATTTATATTTAT
>WSXT02148165.1:0-10335 GCA_011762715.2 Neuroterus valhalla
ACAAAGGCCGAGCGCGTAGCGCGAGGAAAATTCATAACCGAGCGCGGAGCGCGAGGTGAGATCACCATCGAGCGCGATTTGAATTTTGAAAATGCCACTACTCTGACAATTTTGTTTTTATCAAAAAAAAAATCATAAGGATAAATTGCTTCACTTTTTACCTACCACGAGAAACCGTACCTACAATTTTTGAGTCCCTTGTAAAAAAGTCCAAAAAAATGTTCAAAATCTCTTTAATTTTCCATCAAAAATATCTGGTTAACGAACTCGACTTGTGTTTTTGGTCCCTCAAAATGGGTGCCAAAGCACGATCGAATATGATCATTCTTTCGGAAGGAATCGAGTTCACAGATTATTTTCCATTATTTTTTGTGGGATCAAAATTGAAATTTTCGATTTTTTGAGAAAATTTCAAAAGTTGTATTCACCATCTGGTAGGGCTCCCGGAAAGAAACATTTTTTAACGCTGACTTTCTTTTCAATCTTGTGTTATTTGGCTGAAAATGATCATTTTATTTTATATTTTTGAATTTTGAAAATGCCACAGCTCTGCCGATTTCGTTTTTATCAAAAGAAGAACCATAAGGATAAATTGTTTTACTGTTTACCTTCTATAAGAAACCGTACTTACAATTTTTGAGTCTTGGAAAAAAAAGTTCAAAAAAATGCTCAAAATATTCCCCCTCTTTCATCATTCTTTCGAAAGTTATCGAGTACACAGATTACGTACTACAGGCTACAGACTATAGACAGACAGACAGACACCTTCGTGAAAACCATTTTTTCTGACTCAGGGGGGTCTCAAAACGTGGAGATTCCATCAAATCCGCGAAAGTCAATCTTCACATAAAACCAATACCTTCTCTTTCAGAATGAGAATGTAAAAAAAAATACAGGTTTTGAGGAGGCATGCAAGGTGGAAGATTTAATGTGAATATTCAGTGCGGTAGGAACTATTTCTATGTGTTTTTCCGTCCGACGCGCATTGGCGAAATTGCCCGCTTGCGTACTGTCCGCTCTCAGTATACGGCATTGGCCGAGATTAAGGCGTTTCCCGTGCCTTTCTTCAAACCTCGTTGACCGATTCGCCCACGAGCGACATTCTTGGAACGACCGTCGTGGGGATGACTATATTCGGGATTTCAGTGTAACATTATTTTGTTCTCGTTTAAGAATATATTTCATACTATTATTAGTTTGAAGTATGTTAAAGGCTTTATAAAATAAAGTTTTTGCATTTGTAAACTTAGCAGACGAGAAGAATTTAAAGTTGAATAGAAAAGCTTTTCTGAATTTAAATTATATCCCACTACATTCTTTCTGTATTCGTAGCTCCAAAAATTGACTGAACTTTATTTCGGTTTTCAGATTCTCGCTGTTTCCTGAAGAATTCAAGTGATTCTTGTGATTCGTATTTGAACGTGAAAAAGGAAACCAAATTTTCGGCGGGGCAGAGGCAGGAATACGTCGCTCGCTTCGTAGTTCTAGACGAAGGTGAGTTGAAAATTTTTCTTTCGTTTATTTGAATAGATCTGAATAAGTTAATATCTTTGTGTAATACAAGTACGTTTTCCTCGCTTTCTCACGCGTCTTCTGACGCAGCGAAGTGGGTCTTTATCGGCGTAGTCAGTGGTAGGGGCACTTTACCTGCCGAGGCTATAGGGTGTCCAGATCGTAAGAACCAAAAACCAGGAAAGGTTACACTGCTCCCCCCCCCCCCCTCTCCTCCCCCTACAATTGATTGAAGCCTTTACTTGACGCGCTCTATTCAAAAAAGAAAAAGTGAAAAAAACAATTATCTTCACATAACAAATAGATTCAATAAATGATGAATAGTGCATTTATCTGAACATAAGTTATAGAACAAAAATATTAGGCCCATAATAAATTTATCGACCGTACAGAAAAAAAATCTTTGTTCTTATTGTTACGAAAAAGTTTGTTCAAAACACATTTACAAACGATACAACGCTAGGACAAGATGCTTCCATTAAACATACTTCTCGGACTTTCCAATTTTCACGAGCAGTTTCTTATTTTTTCGTAGGTAGGAATGTAATTCGGTACAATAAAATTCCCTAAAACTGTATTGGACCCTGACAATATTCCTGGCAGTTGTCAATTTCAATCGGATACTTTCGTCGATTTTCCCCTCAATTCAGGGATTTTTTTGCTTATTCTGTTTGCAATAAAAACTAAATGAATTTAGTGTCAAAAATAGAAGATAAAAAAATGCCCGACGCAAAATGGCGCCTAAATTGTGCTCTAACCGTGAAAATGCATGTTGAAAAAATACAAATTTAATAACGCAATTTTAAAATAAATGACAATATTCATTCCTTATCAATTGCCGACACTGAATGGCGAACACGCTATGTCAAAAATCTAGCTCTAATAAAACATCTCTATGAAGAACAGATTTTCGAATTGTAGAATTAAAATCAACTTCGAAAATTTCCAAATGTAATAATTTTTAATAGATTCTAGAAAAGATTCATCTCGAACGTCCGGACGCACAGTGGTTCAAGATCTGAAATTCCTGGCCAAAATTCAAAGAGTCAATATTTATGACTTCTTGAGTGTCTATATCACGTTTTTTGGGTCGCTGATTTAAAAAATGATATTGAAAATTTAAAATTCGAAATGGTGGACCCAAAATAGCGGACATTTTCCCAAAATTTCCTATTGTTCTCCACGAAAAAGAGTTATGTTTTAATTCAGAAATATATATTCACAAAAAAAAGAGATTGTTCAAAATATTATTTACTCTGATCTTTATTTATTACTTGTTCACAGCTGAAAAGGTAAAGTGAAGTTAAACATTTCAGAAAAAACCATAACTTTCTGGGTCTTATCTAAGAGATTATGTTTATAAACAATAATAAATTGTCTACATAAGCATGTTTGTTAAGGCGCATCAATTATTACCTCACTAAGTGAAAAATGGATAAAAAGCTCTAGAGTTCAGAAAAAACTGCAACTTTTAGCACTAATCTAAGATAAGATAGCTATTAGCAATAATAATTTGTTTGAACGAATATTTTTTTTAATTAAATTGAATATCAATTCACTTCAAGTAAAAAGTAGGCAAGAAGTTAAAAATTTCAGAAAAAAAAACCGTAAGCTTCTATCATCAAGCCAAGAGAATATTTTTAGCAAAGATGATAAATTGTTTAAAAAATTTTTTTTGCCTAATTAAGTTGAATAGTTACTAACTTCAAGTGAAAAGTGTACGAATAGTTGAAGATTTCAGAAAAAAACCGCAACTTTGTAGTATTATTCTGAGAAAATATTGTTTTAATTATTAAAATATTGTTTAAACAATTATTTTTGTGAATTTATTATTATTTTTGTCTCTCAGTATCAAGTAGTATTTCATGTATTTAAAACAATCTGCGTTGAATAAACCGCAAAAAAATCATGATTAGCGCCAAAAACTCGAAAAACCCAATTTTTCACTTGTGGGGGTTTTTCGGGACCCTAAAAAAGAGACTCATGGGGGTGATATTTGGAAAGTAATATTTTATTCGCATCCGGTGACTAATTGTGAAGAGAAATGGTGAATTTTGACTCGATTCACCCAACATTGAGAATTCTGAAAAAAATGGACAAAAACGTCTTTTTTTATGGGGAATACGCATTCATTCCTACGGAGGTACCCCGGGGCAACTTTTTTTAAAGGAATCGAAAAGTTGATTAATTTTTGCGATCAAAACTGAAAACACCGGCACGTGCAATCGCATCAGACAAAAGAATTCTTCAAGTATATTCCTGAATTTTATGAAAAAAAAAATTTGGATGGGCAACGTTCACTCTCAATACCATAAATTTACTTGTTCGAAATGAAAATACAGAATCAAGTAACGATTATACGTAACCTTAGGAATATTCTCCATGTCACCTCATCCTTTTCCGGCACGAATTCACAGAACAACAACGTTTTTCGCTGAACGCTCGAAATTCGCGAAAAACACTGAAGTGCGTGAATTCGGCGAAGAGTTAAGTTCAACTTTACTGTTCACCACAAGGTTTTTTGCCAGCTTTTTTGGATTTCGAACCATTGTGGGACGTCACGTAGTTTTCACCAAATGAAATGAAAATTCGCGAAAACATAGAGCTACAAAAAACTACCACGTACTACCACTTTTCTCTCATAATGAAATCGTTAATTATTGAATTTGCTAAGTGCATGAAAAAAATTAGCTGCTTCTAGCTGCCCTTCTATTTCTCACGCGTGTATTTGTGTTGTAACTTCCTGGCCGCTGGAGCTTGAGCGCGACACTACGTGACGTCCGGACGTTCGAGATGAATTTTTTGCTTGCATTTAGTAAAAAGTATTACTTATGAAAATTTCGGAAGTAGATTCTAATTCTACAATTCGAAAATCTCGACTAAAATACCCTCAAAAAGTGATAACCGAACAATGTTGATTAAGGGCGGGTCGAGTTCTCATCACTGCGTCACTAGACGAGCATGGTGTGGTTCAATATAATTTTTAAAAAAATCACGTTTCGAAAATAACCAAAAATACGGAAATATCTCGAAAAATACGGAAACCAGGTATGGTCAGAAACCTGTTGATCACTTTCAAAATTTTGTATTTGTTGTGACTTAAAAATCCAAGAACGTCTCGTTAGGCCCCAATCTTGTATTTTGGACAGGCTTTAGTTGATCCCTGATTAGAATAAAAAACTGGCTCTCTTAGTTTGAACCAGTGAAATTTCACTAGTTTTCAGTGAAATTCAACTGATTGAAATAGCTAAAAGTAGGTCATTGAGAATCATTAAAAATGCACTGTTTCGGTCAGTGGAACATATTTCACTGGTTCAACCAGTAAAAAAAGACGTCACTGATTCAACCAGTGGAGTATTCACTGAATTGGACCAGTCACTTGATGATTGCCCATGAAAAGTTTTGAATTGCATTTCGTTATCAGAAACTGAACAAGATGTGTATACGAATATTACAGAATAATAGATTTTTAGTCTCTACTAAAAAAAACGAGTTTCAAACAATCAAATAAAATCTCCAACAGGAAGTGTACGTTCAGAGTGAAAAAAACTATTTCCTAATTGTTAAAATTTGATAATAATATGAATAACTTTAGGATTTCATCCACTGAATGAATCATTAGATATAAACCACTCTAGAACCAGTGGTTTTGATGCCGCTAATTCAATTCAGTGAAAACTTTTACAAAATACTTTACTAACATTCACTGATTCTCCAGTGAAAATGAAAAAAGTCACTGATTTCCCAGGGAAAACTAGGAATACTGATTGAAATAGTGAAAATTTTACTGGTTCAAACTAAGAGGGGAGAAATTCGAGTCAAAAACTGTTTTGAGTCTTATTTAGTGTAGCCCCCTTTGCTAAAATGTTCCCGAAGTCCAGCGAAGTCTTCGATTTAATCATTAATTGACACTTTGTATTTTTTTTAAATAAAAAATGTATTATTTCGTAAGAAATTGAATTAAAATAAATTATGTTACAAATCCTTAGTTTTGGTTTAAGATTAAACTATTTTATAAAAATTCGTCTTTTTGGGCTCGAAATTAAACAATTTTGGTAGGGAAATAAAAAATTTAGTTCGATTATTTTTTTGCTAAAAATTCAAATTCACGGTCTAAAAATCCAATTGTGATGACGCAAATTTTAGTTTATTATCCATAAATTTGAATAAAAAATAATCCTTTTTCGTAGAATATTCAATTGCTTCGTTGGAACTTCATATTCTTAATTTAAAAATGTAACTGTTTTGTGAATAATTTACTTTTTTTGTTGAAAATTTAACAATTTGGGTAAAATTTGTTTTCTTCTCAGCCTACGAATTTTTCTTGGGCAAAAATTCAACACTTCAGTTGGGAATTAAATTTTTTCTGAAAATTATGCTATTATGTTCAAGAATTCAACTTTCTCATCAAAAAGAACCTTTAATTTCAAAGTAAATTTTTCGGGTTGGGAATTTAACGGTTTCATAGGAAAATCTTCATTTTGGTTTAAAAAAAATGAAAAATACAATTAAAACTTGTGTTTTTCATGATTGAAAAATCTTTCCTGATTGTAAATTTATCTCGTTTGTTAGAATTCTTTCCGTATTTATATCTGTTTTGGGACTTTTTTGTTGAAAATTCGTCTTATTGTTTTGCAAATTCATCTCTATGGGTAGAAACTTTATCCTCCACGGTGGAATATAGTTCTTTCATAAATGATTAATAATATTTACTTCAAATCCACAAAAAAAGTTACTCTATCTTTATAAGCAGAATTTTAGTTATTGGAGTTGAGACGATTGGATTCGAGCAATAGAAAGGCAAAAGAAAGGCCGTGAATAAATTAATTGTCAGAAGACGACTTTCATCCGATTAAAATATTCTTTCAAAAATAAAAGCTAATAAGATTCCGCAGAGAGCTGTCATAATCGATTTTGGAAAACTACTTCAATTATTTCCTTATTCAATAACAAAATTTTTTTCCGAAAAAATCAGCTTTTGAAGTATACCGGTTCTTGTAAAATACTTTGATTCATCCAAAAATACTTATAAAAAATGTTACAACTATACAGAAAATATGTCCAATAGCAACAATAAATAATTTCTATTGTAAGCAACAAGTGTTTAAACAAATTGTTATCATTTGTGCATTCATGATTGAAATCCAGCTTTTATCTGCGAGATTGACAGCTGGTTTTTTAGCAAAGACATTTTGCTATGAATTAGTGGCATTTGATAACATATCCACAAAAAAAAAGTTTTCTGACCTGGGAGTGAGACCATGTTGATCATATTGTTTTTGGGTCGCTGAAACCGAATCGTAACTTCATTCCACCTCATCAGGTCACTTCTTCGACATAATCTCAAAAATTCTTCAAAGACAACCGCTGAAATGGAAAAAGGTGGCCCGAGTGCCGGACCATGCATATTATATATTTTTTTGGGTCGCTGAAACTGAATCCAAAGTTTATTTTACCCCATCAAGTCAGGTTTTCGAGGTAACCTCAAAATGCCGTCTCAGACACCCAAAAATGAGGTTATGTGGGAAACGTGAGGTGATGGGGTGGAATGAACTTCAGATTCGGTTTCAGCGACCCAAAAAAATATATAATATGGTCCATCACTGAGGCCAGCATTACTTTTCATTTTAGGTTGTCTTTGAAGACTCTTTGAGGTTATGTCGAAAACCTGACGTGATGGAGTAAAATGTTCTTAGTATTTAGTTTCAGCGACCCAAAAAACATATACATGTTCTCACACCCAGTTCAGAAAACTTTTTTCTTGTGTGTTTCTAATTTCTCTTCAGATACTTCGATAACGATCTACTATTTTTATTGTTATCATGATTTCATCACGTAGCAGTACAGTGTACAACCAACATGTCTTATGTAATTGTATCAGAAAGTTGTTGCTTAATGACTGGCTCTTTTTTTCGTGGAAAATCTGGATTCTGTTCACAAACGCATAAAATCATGAAATTTTGTTTAAAGATTTCATGCTTGCAGTAAGAATGATTATTATTACTCATCAAATGGCCTTCAAAATTCCAAAGATAGTTATTTACAATTGAAAGCGTTGATAAATTAACAAATTATTTATTAAATTCTATCAGCTCAACTAAAAAACTCTTTGTCTATATTTTCTTCAACTTCAGTGCGAATCATGTGACGAATCGCTACTAAACCCCATGAAACCATTTTCATTCCCTTATTTCTCCATTAAAAATTGAATAAATTGCGTTTCACGATAACTTTCTATTGAATCTTATGTCTTTGGCTTACGTTCAAAAAATGTTTAAATTTTTCATTCAATCATGTCCAACAAGTAGTTTCTGTGGCAAAGTTGGCAGGAAATAGTGAGAAGTAATGGTGAATGTAGAAAGATACAAAAGATACTAGAGTCTAAAGTATTATTGAAAACTTTGTTACTTCCCTTGATTTTCAGTTTTAAAAGCTGAACTGAAGTAAGTTTTTGGATTTTTTTTCATCATGAATGGAATGTCCGAGCACAATGTTATCATGGCAACGTTGATTAGCGCAATATCATTCCTATTCAGTAGCTTTCAAAGTAGCCTATTCAAAGAGGCAAGAACGTGCCTATTCAGAAATGCATTTTCGTTACTCGTATTTACTTTGGTAGCACTGGAATTATTGGAAAAGAATATCCTGAAAAAAATTTTCCTTCCTCTATTACGTTTTTAATTATTATTTTATTATTTTATTGATCGACTGTATTTTCCGCAGCATAATAGAGGGAGGCAGAATAATTTTTATAATGATTTTCTTTAATAATGCCAGTGCTACCAAAGCAAATTAAAAAAAAAAGCATTTCTAAAAAAGCACGTTCTTGCCTATTTTTATATATTTGTACCTTATTGGCTATTTTTCTAGAGCGGAATCTTCTTGACTCATTTTTTGAAGTGGCACCTTCTTGCCTCTTATTTTTTGAATTTGTACCTTCTTGGTTATCTTTCTGAATTTGTACTTGCTTGGATATTTTTCTGGTGCGGCACCTTGCTAACTCATTTTCTGAAGTGCCACCTTCTTGGCTTTTTTTCTGAAGCGGCATCTTCTTACCTCATTTTCTGAAGTGTCACGTTCTTGTCTCTTTTTCGGAATTTGTACCTTCTTGTCTCTTTTTCCGAATTCATACCTCCTTGTCTCTTTTTCTGAAGTGACACCTTCTTGGCTATTTCTCTGAAGCAGCGCCCTTTCGCCTCATTTTTTGAAGTGGCACCTTTTTGCCTCTTTTTCTGGAGTGGCACCTTCTTGGCTATTTCTTTGAAGCAGCATCTTTTTGCCTTATTGTCTAAAGTGGCACCTTCTTGCCTCTTTTTCTGAAGTGGCACCTTCTTGCCTTATTTTCTACAAGGGCACGTTCTTGACTTTTTTTCTGCATTTGTACCTTCTTGTCTCTTTTTCCGAATTCGTACCTTTCTGGTTATTTTTCTGAAGCGGCATCTGCTCGCCAGATTTTCTGTAGTGACACGTTCTCTTATCTTTTCATAAATTTGTACCTTTTTGGCTATTTTTCGCAACTAGTACTTACTAGGATATTTTTCTGAAGCGGCATCTTCTTGCCTTATTTTCTTTAATGGCACGTTCTTGCCTCTTTTTCCGAAGTTTTACCTTCTTGGCTATTTTTCTTAAGTGGCATCTTCTTCTCTCATTTTTTCTAGTGGCACGTTCTTGTCTCTTTTCCTGAATTTGTACCCTCTCGGCTATTTTTCTGAATTTTTATCTTCTTGTCTCTTTTTCTGAATTTGTACCTTCTTGTCTTTTTTTCGGAAATTGTACTTTCTTGGATATTTTTCTGAAGCGGCATCTTCTTGCCTTATTTTCTTTAATGGAACGTTCTTGCCTTTTTTCTGGAATTGTACTTTCTTGACTATTTTTCTGAAGCGGCACCTTCATGCCTTATTTTCTGAAGTGGTACTTTCTTGGCCATTTCTCTGCAGCAGAGCCTTTTTGCCTTATATTTAGAGTGGCACTTTCTTGCATCTTTTTCTGAAGCAGCACCTTCTTGTCTATTTCTCTGAATTAGCACCCGAATTAGCACCTTTTTGCCTTACTTTCTGAAGTGGCACCTTCTTGTCTCTTTTTTCTGAAATGACACCTTCTTGGCTATTTCTCTGAAGCAGCATCTTTTTTCTTTATTCTCTAAAGTTGCACATTCTTGCCTCTTTCTCTGAATTTGTACCTTCTTGGCTATTTTTCTAAAGTAGCATCTTCTTCCCTCACTTTCTGAAGTAACACGTTCTCGCCTTTTTTTCTGAATTTGTACTTTCTTGGCTATTTTTCTGAATTTGTACTTTCTTGGCTATTTTTCTGAATTTATACTTTCTTGGCTATTTTTCTGAACATGTACTCTCTTGGCTATTTCTTTGAAGCAGCATCTTTTTGCCTTATTTTCTAAAGTAGCACCTTCTTGGCTATTTCTCTGCAGCAGCATCTTTTTGCTTTATGTTTTAAAGTGGCACTTTCTTGCCTCTTTTTCTGAAGAAGCACCTTCTTAGCTATTTCTCTGAATTAGCACCCGCATTAGCACCGTTTTGCCTTACTTTCTAAAGTGGCACCTTTTTGTCTCTTCTTTCTGAAATGGCACATTCTTGGTTTGTTCTTTGAAGCAGCATCTTTTTGCCTCACTTTCTGAAGTGGCACCTTCTTGTCTCTTCTTTCTGAAATGGCACATTCTTGGTTATTTCTTTGAAGCAGCATCTTTTTGCCTTTTTTCTAAAGTGGCACCTTCTTGGCTATTTCTCTGAATTAGCACCCGAATTAGCACCGTTTTGCCCTACTTTCTGAAGTGGCACCTTCTTGTCTGTTTTTTCTGAAATGGCACAT
>WSXT02148176.1:0-10335 GCA_011762715.2 Neuroterus valhalla
TCTTTCCACGTATAAATTAAAATGAATAACAACACCTTCTTTTTAAAGGAATCGCTGGCTGCCTGCGACTGCTGCTATATTAATACAATGCCGTCCACTTCGCGCTAATCAGAAAAGTTCTTAAGGAAACAGCCTACGTGAATCTTATTTTTTATATACCAAAATCTCCACCGACGCGAGAGAATTCTGAGAGTTTTGTCTCTTAAATTCAAAACTTGCGATATAATACTCAAGATGACCCAGTGATCGTAAATGGGACGCACCAGACCGTACGAGCACCCTTTTCCAGTTTTAATTTAAAAATTGAAATGCTTGAAGTATAGAAAATTTAGCGTCCTAGCATGTTGAGAATGCAAGACCAGAAGATGCTGATATTATAGTTTTCATATTAAACCCATTCTCAACTGTTTAAGACATATAGAAGTTCTACATATATTTTTTCAGTCATCAATTGTTATACTGCACTCTACATTTACTCAGCATTCATTCTTGTATTCTATATGTAATAATTATTCGCTGAAGATCTGTACATACATAAGTTGTACATATTTTTATTTTTAAGGTACTATTAAGCGTTTGCTCCAAGATAACGCGCAAAGATTTTCCAGTTCGAAGTTATTTTTCTCTGAATATTCTTAAAGGTATTTCGTAAATTTATTGCGATTCATGTTACAGAGAATCAATCATCAGTATTTTACTGCCTATTGTTAAAAAAGCTTTCCTAATTATTCACTTTCAGAGTAAAGATCTATCCTGTTTTGCATTTAATCTTCGAACTTTGGCCTTGATTTTCTTCAGAAGCTATTTAATCTTTTGTAATTGTATTTCGTGTGCTACTAATCGCTTTCCTTCTCCTTTGTAACGCAAATTTATCAATTAATAATTAATGTTTGTATTTAATTTCGATGGCAATATTTTTCTTCACTGGTAAAAGTTTCTTCTTCTCTAAACTAGGAGTTTTAGGTGTTGATGCAGTGTTCTCACTAAAATTACGTAAATTTGTGCGAAAAGGTTTTTAATAACCGCCTCGCACAGTGAAAACACCAACTAGGATTCGAGTATCGTACTACTAAAATACGGTTTCAAGCGAATTAATTAACTAATTGTTGGCTACTTCATTTAATGTAAAATATGAAGGAAATGATCTATTACAATAATTGAATGTGTTATAACTTGTATAAGTGTTAGAACGTTTATGGCGCCTTACGAACTTCTCTTCGATGTATTTATTATGCATAAGATTATTAAAATCATTGTCATCATCATTATTGCTATACATAATAATAGACTTATTGGTTTTCGCAAGTCCCTATAATGTTGTCAAAGTGTATAAAGAGATTAACAGGAAATTGATACATACATATTATAAATTTTGCACGCTACGAATTAATAGTGCAGAAATAGTTCTTTATTTAACTACTCCTAATGTATATGAGTATTTTCCTTGATCTAAAACAAGTAAAAAGTTAATCATATTTGAAACATGTATAGTGTTCGGGGAAGAGAGTTATTATGGCCGTTTGGAAAACCCAACGCCTTTGGTTTAAACAAAACATTCGACAAAATCGAACCTTTTTCTTTTACTTAGAATCAATTTATACCTATAAAATGAATATTTGGTTCGAAAAGTGTACCAAGTAGTTGGAAAACACCCAGCTGAATTTATTTGTAAACCATGGAAATCAAAAACAAAGTGAAAAATATACTGCAAATCATCATTTAAAAACAAATGCTACTTATTTATTTGATCAAAAAGCCTCAAATTGATTTTTCTGTTGACAGACATTAATTATAAGACACACTGCAAGTTTTACGTTCAGCCTGTGCAGTGTGCACTAGGGTGGTCCAAAAATGCATTACAAACATTTTTTTTCGAATTTGTATGCAAAACGCCCGGAAATTTGTTCGAATCCACAAAAAAGTAAATGCATATTTTTTGTTTTGAAAAACAAAAATATTTAGAGGTGCCGCAAGCCCCATGAAATTTAACACGTATTTCCCATAAGAAAAAAAGACGTTTTTTTAATTTTATTCAGAAATCTCAATATTGGATCACATTTCATTTGTTGTTCCTCATTTATCTGACTCGGGACAGGAAATTTCATAAAATAATTACAGATTTTATTTGAGGGCAGGTAGTTTCAGTGAAGAAGTATTATTCGATTCAGAACAGGAAATTTGGTACATGGAACGGGAACTTTTTGAACTAATTATAATTCGGAATTAGAAGAGAAGAATTTTTAAAAAATCGTTCATCAAATTCAAAATTCGTCACAATTTCAAAGTCCCCTCTTCTTAATTCTAAGTACTTCAAGCAGTCTTTAGAGAAGAAGCAGTATTCTGAAGAAGAAATATTTCTCAATTATGATAGAAAACTTGTTTGCATTGTTCATTGAAAATTTATCCTTTTTTAGTTAAAGAATCACCCACTATTTCGATTCAAAATTCATCTCTGGTTGAAATTGTAACTACTTTGTTAATAATCAATCCATCTTGTTTTTGGTGGAAATTCAAGTATTTAGTTGAACATTGATTTTTAAAGTTGAAAATAAATTAAACTATTTCTTCGAGAATTTATGTGCTTCGTCAAAAATTTGCATTTTTTGTAGAAAATTAATCTTTATTGTTAAAAATGCATCTTTTTGCTCAAAATGCATCTATTCCCGTTGAAAATCCATCATTCTACCTGAAATTGATCAGTTAGGGTAAAAATCAATTACTTCAAATGAAAATTGAACTCTTCCATTTTTAGCGGAAAATTGGTCTTTTCTAGTTCAAAATTTTGACAGTTTGGTGAAAATTTGTCTTTTTGAATTAAAAATTTAATTATTCGATTTTTTGATAGAAAATAATCTCTCTCTTCGGAAGTTAATATTCTTCTTTACGGTTGGCAATTCAAGTTATGTTTGGTTTAAAATTAATTTTTGAAGCTAAAAATTCCACTATTCCATTTTCGTTTGAAAATTTTTATTTTTATTGTTCAAATTTCAACCATTTTGTAGAAAAAAAATCATTTTGTGTAATAATGTAATAATTTTCTTGAAATTAATAATTAATTAATTGATTAAAAATTCCATAGTTTTAGTTGAAAATTAATTTGTTGAGTTAAACATCAATTATTTTCAATTTAAAATTTGAGTATTCAAATTTTCGTTGAAAATTTACCTTTTTCAGTAAAAGTTAATTTATCTACTTGAAAACTCAACTTCTTCAGTTGTTGCTGTAAAACTTCTTTGTTTTAGTATACAAATTTTATGCTTGGTTTACAATCTGCTTTTTAAACTAAAAATGTTACTGTTCCATTTTTAGTTGGAAATAAATATTTTTGAGTTCGAAATTCGACTATCTTGTTGGAAAATTGTATTTTTTCATAGAAAATTATTCTTTCTATTTGAAAATTAACCTTCTTATTTGGATATTCACTTTCCTTATTGGAAACTGAAGTGCTCCAATTAAATATTTATCTTTTTATTTGGAAATCCATCTTCTTGGTTGAAAAATGAACTATTTGGTTGGAAATCCGTTTTTTATCGTACATTGATTTTTTTAAGTGTAACTCTAACCGATTCAATTTTTGTAATGAAAGTATATTTTTTCTTCAAAATGTGAGTATTCTGTTCAAAATTGATTTATCTTGTTCATTCATTGTTATTATTATGTTTATTTATTGATCTGTTGTGTTGAAGATTGTTCAGAATGAACATCATGAATAAAAATCAATGTTTGCGTTTTGCGACAAATATAAATGCAAGTTGACCGGAAAAATGGAAAAACTCGACCGTGAAGGACCGAAAATATGAAATCGTCCGCCAAATCGCCACCCTGATTATTGAAAAATCCTTACGAAGAGGAGAGGGGTGGCCTAGTGTTAGAAAATTAATTGTAAGTTATTTTATGGATGACCCCCAGATTGGAAAAACTACAAATCACATTTTGTATTTTCAATATATTTCTGAAAAATTGCTTATATACCGAAGACTTGTAATTTTTTTACATAGGCTCACTTCCATGACAGCGTTTGAAGTTTCTGCTTTCATTCATATGATTCTACGAGCACAACAATCAGTCATCGAAGATTAAGTGTCGAATGTGAAATATTTGGGGAAGTTTCTCTAAAAATCCATTGAAAATCAAAACTCCCATCGATGTCAAATCATAAAGCTTCCGAAAGTCTCTAAAAACCTATAAAAACTTCAAAGCTTTTTAGAGACCCTCCGCGAGAAACTTCCCTCGAAAAAAACCTCTTACACCTTTAGGAAAAAATCAAAGAGAATTTTTGTTAGCAGGCGTGATTTTCGAAATCTCGCGGAGCGGTAGCGGAAAGGCCGCAAAAAAATTCTACCGGTAACAAGCAACAGCTTTGGAAAAAAATCGCTTACGGGGATGGAAATCGTGATGCTCACGCTCGGAGAAATCAGTCGGTAGTGTGATAATAAAAAGTAAAAAAGTTTCAATGCGGCTGACTATCATTTCGCATAGTCTTCGTAGAAAAGAGTAGTCGGGCGCAGCAGCAATAGAAAAAAGAAAGAAAAAGTACTTCGCTTTATTTCTAAAATGTACGCTCGGCGATTGAAAGCGAAAAAATAGAATCAAACAAAAATCGAAAATACTGCGAGTGGCTTTGCGCGAACGGAATAAATTTCACGGGCACAATTCCGAGGCGTTTTTAATCACTTGCACTCAGTTTTCTGTGAACGAATAAACAATCCAGCCGGAACACAGGAGTTTGTTTTCCTCATTGGAGTACATAAATATGTAGCCGCTTTTACAATGTTAGTGTCTTCGTATTACAATAATAGTAATAATATAATAATAATATAATAATACACTTAGCTTAGTTGGTATCTAAAAGATCATCTGATAGATTGTTTCTGCAAGTTTTACACAAATGTAAGTTTTTTCCATTTTAATTTTTTTTTTGTAGATGCATTGATTCTAAAAAGCGATGCTCCTGCGAATTTCCACGTCAGACTCAACGCAAGTCTCCATCCTCCCTCAAGTCTCTCGCCCATTCTTTTTTGGTTTTAAAATAAGGAATTTCAGTAAGACGCGGTCGCAACAGTGGCGACACTATAGTGTAGAAGTCACTGTAGCGATGAAGAAGATTTGCCGCGTTCATTGACGGGCTTGAATCGCTTGAAACTCGAGGCATTATTCACGTTTAAAAATACGATTGGGTGATCGATATATTACATACGTCGTTTCCTTTTGCGCGTTTCCGCTTTAACGTGTCGAGAGTTTTTTTTGGATTTGACAACAGATCGCTTCAAAAGTTGCTGCTTCGGCTGTTGATTTGCTTTTTTGTTTGTATTATGTAAAATAGTTATGGGATATTATAGCTTATGCTGGGGCCTCCGGCATTACGACTAGCTTCGCTGCAGCTAGCTTCACTCCACATTTCACCCGTTTTGCTTCGGGCCCGTCTGGCTGAACACCTTAAAGCAGCCTACACCTTCCCTTCTTCTTCTTCTTGACCTGAAACGAAAAACAACAACTCGTTAGGTCTGGTATAAATGTAGTTGAAGCTTAGGGAGCGTTCACATATGAGGTCACGCATATTTCAGAGATTTCAGTTACACTTTTTTACGGAACGGAGATGGCGGGGATGGGGGGGGGATTCAGGTACGTTTTATTCTAAAATTCGGGGAAAAAAATATAAATTTTGAATCCAACAAGACGAATTCCCAACAAAAAAATTTAACTTTCGGCCAAAAAACATGACTCCAAGAAAATAGTTGAATTTTCAACAAAATAATTACGTTTTTACCAGAATTGTTGAATGTGCACTCAAATAAACTCCCAAACTACAGTCTACCGAATTTTTCAAATTATCTTGAAGAAGAGATTACACTTCATTTGAAAACAAATGCAGTTTCAAACATATTATTGAAATCTCAAGTCATAAAAACGAGGTTTCTGAAAAATAGTTGAATTCTCAAGAAAAAAGTTCGAATTCGAATGAAAATGAATCGAATAGCTGAATTTTCGATAAAAAATATGAACTTTTTACCAAGAAGACCAATTTTATATCAAAAGACAAAATTTCAAGAAAATACATAAATTTTCAAACAATGAGCTGAATTTTCATCTAGAAACTATGAGTATTCTACCAATAATGGAAGAGTGAAATTTCTAGTTTAAAGAACTACTTTTTAACCAAAAGAACCAATTTATTCAACAACGAAAACAATACGATTCTTCCACAAAATAGTTCAGTCCTCAAACGAATGAGTGTATTTTCGACGAGGATTATAAATTTCCTGTTCAAAAACAGTTTAACAAAACAGTTTAGATCTCAAGCAAGAGGTTGTATGTTTCAGAAAATATAAAGTATTCAACCAGGATGAATAAAATTCCAACGATCAAGTTAATTTTTAATCAAGACAGTTTCGAAAATTAATTTAGAAAAAAAAATTTTTTTTAACCAAATTCATTGAAAAAAGACGAAATTTGGATTAAGAAAACTGTAAGGTTTATGATTTATATACCTTTCATTTGAATTTCCACTCTTTGACAGTTTAATTCAATCTGTTCTTTCGAATTTACAAGAGTGTATCGCGAAACAAACAGAATGCATCCGCAGCTTACAACTTCAATGCGTTCCAAATACAATCGAATAGATGATATGTACTAGAATCCTTACAAAACATGCATTCTCTATCAAATAGTGAAATTTTCAATTTATGACGAGTAAGTTTCGGAACAGAAATATAATAGTCAAATTGTCAGATGAAAATTTCATTTCCAAACAAATGAAAGATTGATTTTCAAGAAAATATTTACATTTTCAATCAGAAATATTAGGGAGAACAATATTTAAATAATTATTTAAATATTAATAAGACCAGTAGACAAAAACATTAACATCATAATATAAACAGACATGCCTGTTCAAAAACCGTAACATCAAAATTAGAGACTAATATCAGTTTTCTGTAAAAAGCCAAGAACAATTTATTGAAAACTAAGCCAAAGAGTACATTTTTCAACCGAAAAAATGGATTCTTAACCTACAAGACAAATTTTTCATCAGGAAGACTAACTTTCAACAAGAAACCTAGATTTTACCCATGTAATTAAATTTTCTATCAAATTGTTGAATTTTTAAAACAAAAAGACGAATTCTGAAGAAAATAGTTGAAACCTCAACTGAAACAAAATAATCTTTGATCAAACAGTTGCATTTCAAACAAAAAAGGATGAATTTATAATCAAGGAGATAGCCTCTCTACGAAAGATATGATTTACCAACAAAAAAATGAATTTTCAACCAAATAGAAGAATGTTCATCAAAAAACAAACTTTTCCAAAAAATAGTTCAATCCTGAACCAAAACAAATCAATTTCCTTTCGAAAAAAATAAACGCATTCTCAGCCAAAGAAATGAATCTTCTACCAAAAAAATACAATTGAGTGGCCGGAAACGAAAAGGGTCCGAGCGCTCGAAATCGCCAAAAAGGATTGTCGGAACGTCTCGTGATATCAAAATATCGAAATTTAGAAAATTAAATAACAAAAAAAGTGATTGTAGAGAATGACAAGATGAAACGCCTTTTCCTTTAGAGTTTTTCAATCCGATTCATATTTTTAATAATAAAAATGAAAAAGTGATTTAAAAATGTTGCCAAATTCAATTATTTTTCGAAACATAAATCGTCTCTACTCAGATAAATATCATTGAAACTTTTTGAAATTCGGTATAAACATGTATTATACCCTAGCAATGCCTACAATGTGGAGAAACAAGTAAAAAAGGTCAATTGTTTAATAATAATTAATTGTAAATGGAGACCTGACGGTAAGCAAGTTTTATTAGCTTCGACGAAGAAAAGTATCGAGTGAACATCAAAGTTTCAACAACTTCCAGTGGGAAATTTGTTCCTTAATATTGGAGGAAGATTCCTGGAAATTTTTAGTCCAATTTATTGAAAATTGACGGAAATATCCATTTTGTAAAAAAACAGGCGATGCCGTATACGATTGCATCGTTAGCAGATTCAAGCGCTTCTCAAAGATTGTACTCTCGCCTGTATACTCACCCATAAAGGGCTTGTCACTTCAAAAACTGAACATTAGGTCAAACGTGTTTTTGGCAACATTTTCTATTTTACCATAGGAGTTTAATATTTCCATATGAATCCGTGGACATAAAAATACAAGTGATTAACGTGGTAAATTTCAACCATATTGTAAACGATATCTTCACGCACTTTTGCATGATTTTTTAAAAATCACAATATGTGCTGTAATCCAATTCACATGGGGAACGTATAAAAGCAGAAAGATGGGAATTTTACCAGAATTTTTAAATTCCGCTCTTATACGCTTGAAGTGCGCTATTAAACAAAATAAACTGACGGTCGGACATCACTCATCAGCAACGCTCAAAAAGAATTTTTCGCATTGAATAGTTTCTGATTAAATATCCGAAAACTCAATACTAAAATTTTTTCCAGTTAAATAATTTCAATTTGGGAGGGTTTTGAATTCAATGTGCTTCAAACGAGAGAGTTGAAAAATGAATGATTCCGAAGTATATAAATCTCTGATTCCAAAATTGAACAGTTTTAAAGGAGTTTAATCCAAAATGGTAGGAATGGAAATTATTTCATTTCTGATTCGAAGCGTTCAAACTCAAATAATTGCAGATCACAATTCTAGGAACAAAGACTTTTACAGATGGAGTAGGTTCAAATTATTTTGAATTTATGAAGTGTTTGAAAAGATACATTTTTCAGCTCAAAGCGCTCAGAAGTTTAGAATATGACCTTAAAATAAAATTTAAGAAAGTAAACTGAAAAATTGTACAAATCAGAACCTTTTTCAATTAATCATGGAATTATAGAGTATTAAATAATTTAAAATAATTATCTTCCAATATTCAAAAATTGCAGACCCAATTTCATAAAAAACAACCATTTCAAATTGGAAGAATGGATTATCGAATTCAAATCGCTTCAAATTGAATATTTTTTAATTGGAAATCCCGAATGGAGAGACATTCAAAGACTTTCAATTTGAAATTGAATAAGTTTGAATCAGTAATATGTCAAATATAAACGTTTCTAAATTTACACCTGAATCATAACATTTCGAAAAAAAACTTTATTCAGGAACGTTCAAGATTGTATAACCTCATAAAAATGTTCTTCAAACTTCCTTCCATTTTGTTCTGATCCATTTTAGAGCGTAATCAAAAACAACATTAGAACCCTGATACTAGTTTGGAAGTTAGAATGAAACTGTCAATAAGTGGTTGTATTTGTACACTTAATATTAAAAATTATTTCTACGTGTTTAAGAGTGTCTTCCGGTTATTGTATTTAAAAATTACACTGAGCCTTCTTCACAGTAAAAAATTTCAAAACAAAGGCATGAGATGGTTTGTTTAATTTCCTTATTGCTTAAACGAAAGAAACGAAATAAAGGATGAAACAATTTGCACAGCACAAATTTTTCTATTTTAATTTATTTCCTAATTTACTGGAAACAATGGAATATTCTAAAATATAAAGTAGTCGATTTTCTATAAGATACAGGTGAGAGTACTAACGTTGAGAAATCTGCTAACGATGCAATCGTATACGGCAACGCCTGTTTTCTTACAAAATGGATATTTCCGTCAATTTTCAATTAATTGGCCTGAAAATTTCCAGGAATCTTCTTCCAATATTAAGGAACAAATGTCTCACTGGAAGCTGTTTCAACTTTGAAGTTCACTCCATATTTTTCTTCGTCGAAGCTAAGAAAACATGCTTACCGTCAGGTCTCCATTTACAATTATTATTATTAAACAATTGGCCTTTTTTACTTGTTTCTCCACATTGTAGGCATTGCTAGGGTATAATACATGTGTATACCAAATTTCAAAAAATTTCAATGATATTTGTCTGAGTGGAGACGATTTATGTTTCAAAAGATAATTGAATTTGGCAATATTTTCTAATCACTCTTTCATTTTTATTATTGAAAATATAAATCGTATTGAAAATCTAAATGAAAGAACGTTCCATCTTGTCATTTTCTATAATCACGTTTTTTTTTTCAAAATTTAATATTCTGAATTTCGATATTTCTATATCACAAGACATTTGGACAATATTTTTAAGCAATTTCGAGCGCTCGGACCCTTTTCGTTTCCGGAGACTCAATTGTGTCAACGAATTCTACCCAAATACATAAATTTTCAACCAAATTCATGAATATTGAAACGAATAGATGAATTTTCAGATTGAACCTTATTTCCTGAGCTAGATAGTTATGTATGTATTTAATCTCTTCCCATTTACGGGTTTGAGGGCCTCCGTTCCCTTTACAATAGGTTACATAAGTGCC
>WSXT02148187.1:0-10335 GCA_011762715.2 Neuroterus valhalla
TCCAATCCGATCATTCTTTCGAAAGTTATCGAGTAAACAGATTACTGACTATAGACTACAGACCACAGACTACAGACTACAGACAGACAGACACCTTCGTAAAAACAATTTTTTTCTGATTCAGGGGGTCTCAAAACGTGGAGATTTTATCAAATCCGCGAAAGTCAATTTGCACATAAAATCCAATACCTTCTCATTCAGAATGAGGATGTAAAAAATTGCGACTTTAACTAAAAGAATATATAATTTTTGTCGAAGGAGATAAAAGTGGAAAGAAACATTTCCAACAAAAGGTATGAATTTTCAACCAAGAAATACTGTTCAGTCAGAAAGAACAGAAATTCCAAATAAACTGTGAAAATTTGGACCAAAAACCAAGAATTCTCTAAGAAACGGATGAATTTTCAACAAAAAATATTTTTCATAATGATTAGATAAATTTTTCACAAAATGGTTGAATTTTCTTCAAAAGAATAAAAATTTCTAGCTGAAAAGGATTGGAATTTTCAAAAAAGTTATTTAATTTTTAACTGCTCTTATAAGATTGAATTTTTAAAAAAAGAGGAGAATTCACAAAACAGTTGGACTCTTAATCCGGTAACATTTATTCTCATCGAAATGGCTAATTTCCAACTAGATGGTTAAATTTTTTACCAAGAATGAGAAATTCTATACAAATAAGTTTAATTTTCAACCCAAAACTATGAAATTTCCACACGGAAGGTCCTTTTTAACTGAATAGTTTTGTTTTTTGCCTTCATAGTTGTACTTCCAACAAAACCTTACATTTTTGCCAAAAAAATGTTATGGTCAAGAAGAAAACAAATTTTACCCAAATTGTTGAATTTTAGACTGAAAAGATAAATTCTCTATATAAAGGTCCAATTTTCGGACCAAAAATATTTATTTTCATAAGCGCTATCGAATTTTCAACTTGAAAATATTACTCTTCCACAAAATTGTTAAATTTTGAAATAAGAAAAATTTAATCTCAACCAAAATGGATTGATTATGGTTCTCCACAAGAAGGTTACCTTCTACTGAAAGAGTTTAATTTTTGACAAAAAAAAATTCATTTTCAACAATAAAGATCATTTTGAACCAAATGTTTAAACTTCCAACCGGACAGATCGTTTTTAACACAACTGCTGACTTTTAAAATAAAAAAAATGAAATTAAGAATAGAAGAGATGGACCTTCAAGCAAAAGAAACGATCTTGGAACAACGATTTTGTTCAATTCTCAATCGAAAATAATTTTTTGTTCACAAAATATCTCATGTCGGATACATAAGAAGAATTCACTTTCTAGTGTTTCCGGGATGCCTTTCCGCTAGCACCTCCACAATGGAATTTCCATATTCCGTTCACATCTGGATTTCGGGCTATTTTTGGGCTTTTTTTGGGCACCAATGCCGATTTTCAGGCTCTTTTATCTTTCTCAGAAAACCGACATCCTTGTGGAGGTGCTGGCAGCCAGCACCTCCACTAGAGGAAATTTGACAATTTGGGAAATACAACTCACCAACATTTTGGGCTAATTTTGGGCTCTCCGAAATTGGAAGAATCAATTTCTGGAAAACCATTCCTGTGACAAAAAAAAACACATCCAAAATGAAATATGCACTATACTTAAATTTGAGCATATCAGAGTTATGCACTATTTTTGGTCTTTTTTAGGGCACCAATGCCGATTTTCGGGCCCTCTCATTTTTCTCAAAAAACCGACATTCTTGTGGAGGTGCTGGCAGCCAGCACCTCCACTAGAGAAAATTTGACAAATTTGGGAAATACGACCCACCAGAATTTTGGGCTAATTTTGAGCTCTCCGAAATTGAAAAAATCAATTTCTAAAAAACCACCCCTGTGACAAAAAAACCACACCCAAAATGAAATATGCACTATACACGAATTTGAGCATATCAGAATTATGGGCTATTTTTGGACTTTTTTTGGGCACCAATGCCGATTTTCGGACTCTCTTATTTTTATCAAAAAACCGACATCCTTGTGGAGGTGCTGGCAGCCAGCACACCTACTAGAGAAAATTTGACGAATTTGGAGAATGCAACCCACCAGAATTTTGGGCTAATTTTGGGCTCTCCGAAATTGAAAAAATCAATTTTTGAAAAAGCAACTCTGTGACGGGAAAACCACACCCAAAATGGAATATGCACTATACTCAGATTTGAGCATATCAGAATTGTGAGCTATTTTCGGGATTTTTTTGGGCACCAATGCCAATTTTTGTGCTCTCTTATTTTTCTCAAAAAACCGATATAATTGTCGAGATTATGATGCCAGCACCTTCATTAGAGCACATTTGACAAATTCGGGAAATAAAATCCACCAGAATTCAGAAGTTTCTTAAGCTCTCCAAAAGTACAAGAAAGATCTTTCAAAAAATACCCTGATCACATAGGGGCTACCCTTAAAATGAAATACGCTCTTCATTTAAATATAAGCTTGTGAGACTTGGTATTTTCCTAGGCTCACCACCAGTGCAGAAAGTGATTATTCTTACTATTCATATGTTCAAGTATAGCTAATTTTTGGGTTTTTTCTACTATTTATATTAAGCACGCAGAAATGACTTTGACGAAAAATAATTATTTACCAGATCTTTGATTAACAATCCATTACATTACATTTGTGCTCCTCGAAAATACCCACTTTGATTTTTGGACTGCAACCCTTAATTCTGGAAGCCATCCCTTGTATCTCCCAGATCTGAATTTGACGAGAGATAATTTATTTACCAGATCTTTGAACGCCAATCTATTCAATTAGTTTCGGGCTCCTAGAAAATATCCACTTTGATTTTTTGGCTACAACCCTTAACGCTGGAAGCGACCCCTTGTATCTCCCAGATCTGACTTTGACGAAAGATAATTTATTTACCAGATCTTTAAACGCTAATCTATTCAATTATTTTTGGGCTCCTCGAAAATACCCACTTTGATTTTTGGGCTGCAACCCGTAATGCTGGAAGCGACCCCTTGAATTTCCCAGATCTGACTTTGACGCAAGATAATTTATTTACCAGATCTTTGAACGCCAATCCATTCAATTATTTTTGGGCTCCTTGAAAATACCCACTTTGATTTTTGGGCTGCAACCCTTAGCGCTGGAAGCGACCCCTTGTATCTCCCAGATCAAAATTTGACGAAAGATATAGAGGAGCACCAGCAGCTCCTTGAAAAGAGGATTGACCGAGGAATGGGAGAAACAAGTTACCAAATCCCATGGTTACGAAATTATCCAATACCTAAACTTTCAGGGTCGGGTAGGGAGAGGCCAATGATGTTTCTGAGCGACTTCAAAAAGTATCTGAGAGCGGTAGACGTGAGAAAGGATGACTTCAATTTCGTCGTCCACTCATGTTTAGAGGGGGTCGCCCGAGAATGTGGAGTTTGGTGGCCACCCCGTATGAAAATGAGTTTACCTTCAAGGAAAAATTCATTGCCAAATTTTTTAAAGAGAATATTCTCTTCAAAATCGCAACTGACCTACAGTATGGATTTCATTATCCAGGAAAATTTTCCTAATCCGCATACGCGATAAAAAGGATTAGTAACGCGAAAGATCTGATTCCCCCACCATCGGAAGTAGGAATCGTTACTAGACTGTCGAGGCACTTCTCAGCAGAAATCCGAAATGCGTTCTTGATTAGGGATAATAAAACTTTAGACAAATTCATCGATCTCCTCGAAACTTTTGATCAGGCTGGATCGATCAATAGTCTTGTTGGCTATCACCTCCGGAAAAACAGTATCTACGAACAAATTGATAATTGTAGATCAAGTGAAGACTATAGGAACCCTAGATACTGTAGAGGGGGCGTCAAGAATCCTCCATTTCCACAGCAGAACAGGGGAGGATTACCAACCTATGATGATGATAATCTTAGAAATGCCGGTCTGAATTCCAACAGCTCATCGCAATACGAGTCAAATTATCAATCCGGAAACTACAAACCCCGATTTCGATATAATGACAATGTCAGTCGTGGATATAATAATCACCGATCTCAAAGTTATCCAAATGAGGAACGTTCCAACCCAAACAGCCCGAACCAAAGATCGTATGGCCAGAACCAAAATCAACACAATCAGAATTTCGGAAACTCACCAAATCGAGGATTCAACAACAAAGATTTAAATTATGGATATAGGTGGTCTGATAATTACCAACCTCGAAGTCGCCCTTTTCAGCAAAATAATTATCAAATTAATCAAGAGTACCGCGATACAAGTGGAAAAAGTCCTCAGCAAAATCATCCCAATGGACGGGTGGAAGAAGACGTTTATGAACGGAACCTGGACGTTTCCAATCATAGCGATTCACCAAGAGTAGCAAGGGGACATTCTCAAAATAAAAATAATGGCGATAATAATCAGACAATCCCACCAAGAAACGCTACGCCGAGACAGGCTCGATGCATAGAGGTCCAGGATGCTACTGACAAAAGAGATGAATTTTGATTTGAACAGGAAAACGCTCAAGCCTCGGATTGGTAGACAATTTCAATACGATAGAGGCAAATCTGGGGCCTGACAATTTCAAAGGGTCTCTACCATTAGACATGAGAGGCGACCTCCTAGAAAACGAGGATAATACTATAGATAAGGAGCTAGATAAATGTCCCATGATGATCCTAAGCTTGCAAGACACTGAAACTAGAGCACCAATAGACTCTGGGAGCGAAGTTACCTGTATATCTGAAGTTTTTCATGTAAATAATTTCGACAATTTTAAGGGATGTGAAGTTCTACCGATTGTAGGAACCACAATAGTTGGAGCTACCGGCGGGAGACCTGTAAAGTTGAAACATCAAATAAATGCCAGGTTTAAAATGGGCGAATGGGAAGGATTCCATGTTTTTCTGATCGTTCCTCGACTGAATAAGGAGTGCATATTTGGCATTGACCTATTAAAAAAATTAAAGAGTAAGATAGACTTGGAAGATAACACGATCGAACTCAAGGATAAATATAAATCTGTGAAAATTATATTAATAGATGAAGATCCAAAGAGAAATAGAGTGATTTCGAATCCAAAAGAAGGTCAAAGGGAAAGATACCTCGACTGTCTGGACAAATACCTAGAACCAGAAGAGACTTTCCCTAATATCGTAAAGGGAATTGCCACAATTGACACGTACGACAATATTCAGGATGAATATACACTAACGGATATTGAAATTTAAGAGAAAGTTGCTCAATATGTGCTCTTAGACGCCAGAGAAAAAGAGCGATTTTACAAACTGATCTCCCGATATAAAAGCGTATTTTCTAAGAAACCAGGCAGGATCTCAATTTACGAGCATCGTTTGCAAATCGATGATAGAATGCCGTTTTCATCGAGAACATATCCGGTTCCCATGTTCTTACGCAATAAAGTTACGAAAGAAATTGAAAGGTTATTGGAAATGGGTATTATTAAAAGATCTAACAGCGCGTACATAAATCCTTTAGTAGTGGTGTCAAAAAAAGATAATTCCATAAGACTCTGTTTGGATGTCAGGAAACTGAATGAAATCATGGCTGACGACCACGAATGTGCAGAACCCACGGAGGTCTTATTTCAGAGATGATCAGGCACAAAAATTATGTCAACTCTGGATTTAATCAGCAGTTTCTGGCAGGTGCCCTTACATCCTGACTCGATGAAGTATACAGCGTTCCTGTACGAAGGTAGATGCTATGAATTTTGCGTTACGCCTTTCGGGCTGAAAACGAGCACAGCTGCGTTGATTCGAGCCTTAGACTTTGTTTCGAGAGGGCTGGGAAATTTCGTAATAACCTTTATCGATGACATGCTCTGTACCTCACAGAATGCCCCCCAACATCAAGAGCACTTGGAGCTACTTTTTGAGCGGCTAGAGGAACATAATGTGACAATCAATTCTGAAAAGTCACACTTCTTTCGACCGGAAGTTGAATTCCTAGGCCACATTCTAACACCACTTGGAATTAAACCAGACCCCGATAAAATAAGAGCTATTGAGGAATTCCCCAAACCTAGGAACCTGAAAGAATTGCGTGGATTCTTGGGGGTGATAAACTTTTACACAAAATTCACCAGAGAGCATGCACAAGAAGTAGCACCATTATTGGAACTATTACGCATAGGCACG
Organism: Neuroterus valhalla; assembly: GCA_011762715.2. NCBI lineage: Eukaryota > Metazoa > Arthropoda > Insecta > Hymenoptera > Cynipidae > Neuroterus > Neuroterus valhalla. The sequence continues at coordinate 6,139 of WSXT02148187.1, forward strand.
AAATGGATCTGGGACCTAGGAGTGGATGATGCTTTCAAACGAGTCAAGGGTTTGTTCTCTGAGTTTGTTATTCTATCATACCCGGACCTAAATAAACCATTCTTTTTGCAAACTGATGCAAGCAACATTGCACTAGGCGCAGTACTTTATCAAACAGATGAAAACGATGAGCACCTGCCAATCTCATTTGCCAGTCGAACTTTAAAAGGCTCAGAAATTTCATATTATACAACGGAGAAAGAGCTACTGGCCATTGTCTGGGCACTTATAAAATTTAGGCCAGATGTACTGGGTACTAGGTTAATTATATACGCACAGACCACAAAGCGCTGATTTTCCTGGAAACTTGCAAACTAGTCAGTAGCAGATTGAACCGTTGGATACTGGCAACTCAGGACTATAAATTTACCATCGAGCACTGCGAGGGAAAGAAGAATACAATAGCTGACGCCCTGAGTCGCATCCCATCATCAGAAGTAGAATGCCCTTTTGACTTGAATGAAGAAAAGATTTTTTTAAACACTCTGGCGAAAAAACCGTCCTCCAAATTGCGGCAAAGATTAACAAATTTTGCAAAAGAGCATCGGGACCGATGTCAATAATCGGTCAAGACTAGCTGATCAGGGAAGAATAAATGCAACTCAAACGAGCTTTATGATGATCGATATCACCAAAATGGGTCTGAGATGCAACACCACCTTACACCCTTACACCTTGAATCTCCCAGATCTGACTTTGACAAAAGATTATTTATTTACCAGATCTTTGAACGCCAATCCATTAAATTATTTTTGGGCTCTTCGAAGATACCCGCTTTGATTTTTGGGCTGCAACCCTCAACGCTGGAAGCGACCACTTGTATCTCCCAGATCTGACTTTGACGAAAGATAATTTATTTACCAGATCTGTTTGAAATAGATGAATTCCAGAAAGAGAGGAGTGGATCAGGTCATTAACTGAAAGGAAAACGAGTGTCCACATTGTAAATAGTATTATTTCTTTTGTGATCTTAAGTACAGTTTGGAATTGTTAGGTATAGTAAACGATATCATCTCTATATTGTAGTAACATGAAGTTGATATTGCGGTAAACTAAGCGGTAAACTTTGAGGCAAACTGTGCGATAAACTTTGCTAAATTCTGCGGTAAACTTTACTGAATTCCGTGGTAAACTTCGTTAAACTCTGCGGTAAACTTCACTGAATTCTGCGGAAAATTTTACCGAATTCTGCGGTAAACTTCACTAAATTATGCGGTAAACTTTGTAAATTCAGAGGGGAACTGCGGTAAACTTACGGTTAACTCAAAGGTAAGAATTGCGGTAAACTCAGAGGTAAAACTGCTGTAAACTTTTCTAATAACTCTTTAATTGACAGAGGCATCTGGGATAAATTGTGTAATGAACTAAGAATGTTGAGCTCCCGGGCACTGAGGCTAATCACGAACACGTAGGAGGTCCATAGTGCGTGTGAGGTTACTCAATAAAATAAATACCTGACGAAGTCTTATCCGAACACCGTTTCGTTGATCAGATAAGGAAATCTTAGAACTGCGCCCTAATCCATGTCAAAGAGTCAGGAAACCTCAGCAACAAGATCTCCGTCGGGGGAAACCAAAGGTGATAAGCAGAATGTATCCAGAACAGAACAATCAGAATGTGAAGCACAGTTACACGAACAAGAAGTCACGGAGCACCACTGCCACTTAACGCTTAGAACGTCGAGAAACTACACCAAACAATAGAGATAACACTTATTCGAAGCACTGAGAGCAACTGGCCTGCCGATCGACCTGAGGCGTTTAAGAAATCGCCTAGTTTATCCCCTCTCTCGGACTACCGATAACAATGGTGCAAGTGAAGGCCAGGTTTTGCGTGTGCGATGCTGACGAAGTCATAAGTCGTTTGAGAAGCAATCAAAACTTTTATAATGGATTTGTGATTTGGTCAAAATTCTTGGAAATATAAGGGAATAGAGCCGTGGTGAATCTGAAAACAGAAAACCAGGTAACTGCTGCTGCCAGTCGACAAACAATGGTCAACTGCTCTTCTAAAATTCCTCGCCCGCCTTCGTCTCTCCTGGAGACGAATCAGCTACAGAAGTAGATGAAATGTCAAGTGGGCATAACTTGACGATTAGCCTAACGATAGTTGAGGACGCTATCTTGACAGTAACTACTCGGACGATGCTATCGGGCCCCGGATGTACTACTATAACTCGACCCAGTGGCCACTTTCCTGGGGGGTATCTCTCGTCAATCTAAACACCATGGTGCCCTATTTAATGGAAGATTCATTTCGATTCCACTTGTACACTGTTTGAAAGCGCTGCAGATATTCCTTCGACCATTTCGACCAGTAGCTTTGCGTCATCTGACAAAGTTGCTGCCACTGTGATAAACGGTTGATGTTGATTTTTTCCAAATTGGGTTCTGGGACGAGAGTCAAAGGTTGTCTAATAAGAAAATGTCCTAGGGTCAAGACATTCAGGTCGTCTGGGTCTTCAGTCAGAGGACAAAGAGGTCTTGAGTTCAAGATCGCTTCTATTTGTGCTAGTACTGTTGATAGGTGTTCATAGGTTAAAGTCTTCTCTCCAATTACCCGCTCCATGTGGTACTTCATGGATTTCACGGCAGCTTCAAATTTCCCTCCAAAATGTGGTGCTGCTGGTGGGTTGAGTTCCCATTTTTTTCCATCAGTAGCAATCAAGGATGCAAGATGCTTTAGTTCTTCAGAGTCTTGTGAAAAAAGATTTTTCAACTCTTTATCCGCACCTTTAAAGTTTGCGCCACAGTCGCTATTTAAGGATGCACAGACTCCCCGCCTTGCAGTGAACCTTTTGTATGCGGCAAGAAATACATCAGTAGTGTAGTCCGTGACGATTTCTAGATGAATTGCAGTCGTTGAGTAGCAGATGAATACGGCAATCTAGGACTTGTAGGTTCGAGCAGCTCGACCGTTTCAGGTCTTGAGGATGAAGGGTCCAGCATAATCAATTCCAGAGTGTAGAAAGGCTCGGGATGGAGTCACTCTAGAAGCTGGAAGCTGGCCCATTATCTGTTTAGCTTGAAAGCGTCGATATCTGTTGCAGACAATGCATTTGAGGATAAATGATCGAACAGGTGCTCTTCCTCCAAGAATCCAAAACTTATTGCGGATGTAGTTGAGAGTGTCTTGTGTGGATCCATGAAGAGTTTCTTTGTGAGCTTTCTGGATAATTAGAGTTGTCAACGGAGAATTTTTTGAAAGAATGTATGGTTGCTTGGTAATTCAATCTAAGGATGCGTTGCGCAGCGTTGCGTAGCCGTCTACGAACGCGTAATAAACCTTGAGAATCAATAAATGGGAGAAGCCGAATAAGAGCATTCGATTTTGGAAGCTCTTGTTGGTTCTGGAGAAGTCTTAGTTCATTGCTGAAGTATTCGTGCTGAACAGTCTTTGTCCAGTAAGTTTCTGCTTAAATCAACTCAGTGGGTGTGATTGGATCTCTTAAGGCGACTGAAGATGTCTTGCGACAGAGTTTTGTTATTCGTTGGCATCTTGCAGTTATTCGGAGCAGACGATCTAGACATGAGTATCGCATTAATAAATCCCAAGTTTTATTCGCCACCGTAGTAACCAAAAAAACTATCGTAGTTTTGCCTCGTTGTTCGATGTCTTGTTGTGTATCTAGTGAGTGATGCTTCAATTGAGGTCATGCTGAAGCGTCCTCAGAGAGCCAGGTTGGACCTTCCCACCAGATGCGATGGTTTCTGAGCTCCCTTGCTGATAATCCTCTAGTTGCACAATCCGCCGGATTGCATGTGCCTGAAACGTGCTTCCATTGAGCATCAGGAAGGGTTTCCTAGACCAGGCAAACTCTATTGTGAACGAAATCCCTCCATCGAGATGGGTGACTATTAAGCCACGTATGAACAATTGCAGAGTCCGTCCATAGAAAGCATAAGACCTCTTGCAAATTCAAGATTCGACAACAATGTGCAACCAGTTTGGTGAGTATTACTGCAGCTGCCAATTCCAACCTGAGGATAGTAATGCGTTTTAATGGAGCAACCTTGGTTTTGGAACAAAGCAGCGATATATTGGATTCGTTTTCAAGAGAGGTAGTTTTAATGTAGACTGTAGCCGCCATCGCGAGCTGCGACGCGTCACAAAATCCATGCAATTCAATCGAAGTGTGAGCTGTAGTTTTGATCCATC